>JBBYHH010387227.1:0-11824 GCA_038382905.1 Daphne laureola | reverse complement strand
TAAATGTCAGTTGCTATCGTTTGTGTTCCTCACCCTAAATCACTTGATCCCTCAGTATGTATGGCTTTCGGAAAAATCCAGGCTTTTACTTATTTGCAATCCCTTTTTCTTTTGTTTCAAAACCTGCAGGTGACGGTAGAGAGCCAATCCTACCACAAATCTTGTTTCAAGTGCTCCCATGGTGGTTGTGCAATAAGCCCATCAAGTTATGCAGCTCTTGAAGGCATTCTGTACTGCAAACATCATTTCTCACAGCTTTTCAAGGAGAAAGGAAGCTACAACCATCTGATCAAGTCGGCATCAATCAAGCGTGCGGCTGCTGCTGCTGCTGTTCCGGAATCGTAACAACCCTCATTCTTCCCTACATATCTGCTTTCAAGTCTGTGTCTTCCGATTTCTTTTTCCAGTTTTCATGGGGAGCTCTCAAGAACAGAACTTGTTTTGCTCTCCGTGGTTGTAACGTGGTGTGTGACATGATATGAGCAGAATCTTGGTTGTGATAATGATTCATGGGTGATGTTTACCTTGTGAAGTGGATATCTGTCTGGTTCTGTTTTCTTTTTCTTTTTTTCTTTCTGGTTTTATGGTTACTGGACGTTATAAGCCCATTGCCATTTGAAGAAGCTTCAGAAACTTGAAAAAGTTGGTAACTTGAAAAAGTTGCGAACTTTATCATTCTTGAAAGCATGTCATCGCGGCCTCTGATTATTACTCCGCCGTCACCAACGCCCGACGGCTCATCTCCGGCCATCACCGCCACCAAGTTTTCGCCGTCACCTCAGAAGCTCGCCTCACTCATAGACGAATCAAAGTCCGTCCGGCACCTTCTCCAAATCCACGCCGTCGTCCTCCGCCGTAACCTCAATCACCACCCGATCCTCAACTTCAAGCTCCAACGTTCTTATTCATCCTTAGGCCGTCTCGACTTCTCTCTTTCGCTCTTCAAGCAAACCCCAGAACCCAATATCTTTCTCTACACCAACATTATCAACACCCTTGCGCTTCGGGGATTCGATGAAGGAGCTCTTCTTCTGTACATCCAAATGTTGAACCAAGGAGTTGAGCCCAACGAGTTTACCTTCTCGTCTGTTTTGAAATCGTGTTCGGTTGGTCTTGGAGAAGTGCTTCACTGTCAAGTAATCAAACACGGGTTTGATTCCGACCTGTATGTCCAAACGGGTCTTGTTGATGTTTACGCTAAAGGGGGGAATTTGGTGTCTGCACGCCAAGTGTTCGATAGAATGCCTGAGAAGAGTTTGGTTTCTCTTACAACCATGATGACATGCTACGCGAAGCATGGAGAGCTGGAAAACGCGAGGAAGATGTTCGATAGAATGGTGGAGAAGGATGTTATTTGCTGGAACGTGATGATTGATGGATACACACAGCAGGGGATGCCTAACCAAGCTTTGGAGCTTTTCCAGCAGATGTTAAGCTCAAATGTGAAGCCAAATGAAGTGACAGTAATATCAGCTTTATCCGCTTGTGGGCAGCTGGGCGCTCTGGATTCAGGACGGTGGCTCCATTCCTATGTTAAGAACCATAGGATCGAATTGAACTTTCGTGTCGCAACTGCATTGATCGATATGTACAGCAAGTGTGGTAATCTGGAAGATGCAAGGTTGGTTTTTGATGGAATTAAAGAGAAGGATGCTATTGCTTGGAATTCAATGATTGTAGGATATGCAACACATGGGTTTGGTGAGGAAGCACTGGAGTTATTTACAGAAATGAATCAGATAGGCTTGCAGCCAACTGATATTACATTCATAGGCATTCTGAATGCTTGTGCTCATGCTGGTATGGTAGATGAAGGATACAGATACTTCCACATCATGAAGGAGAGATACAAGATTGAACCGAAGATTGAGCATTACGGGTGTCTGGTAAACCTTCTCGGTCGTGCTGGGAAGCTAGAAGAAGCGTATGGTCTCGTCCAGGACATGAAGATAGAACCGGATCCTGTTCTGTGGGGAGCTTTGCTCGGCGCATGCAGGCTTCACGGAAACCTTGCTCTAGGAGAGGAGATTGCGGAGTTTCTTGTCAGCCATAATATCGCGAATTCTGGTACGTACGTTCTCCTGTCAAACATGTATGCTTCTAGCGGAAACTGGGAAGGAGTGGCAAGAGTGAGGACCTTGATGAGAGACAGTGGGATAGAGAAGGAGCCGGGGGGCAGCTTAATCGAAGTGGATAGTAAGGTGCATGAGTTCGTTGCGGGGGATCGTAAGCACCCGAAAAGCAGAGAGATTTACATGATGTTGGAGGAAATGAATGGTTGGGTTAAAGACTGTGGTTATAACCCAGAGACTGATACTGTTCTTCATGATATTGGGGAGATGCAGAAAGAGCAGTCGCTTGCAGTTCATAGTGAGAAGCTTGCTCTTGCATTCGGGCTTCTTAGCACAAAACCGGGAACTGTGATTAAGATCGTGAAGAATCTGCGAGTTTGTTCGGATTGTCATGCTGCGTTTAAGCTGTTGTCGAAGATCACAGGGCGTAAACTTGTAATGAGGGACCGAAATCGGTTCCACCATTTTGTTGATGGTGTATGTTCTTGTAAAGACTACTGGTGATTGTGGACAGAAGAAAATGGGAATAGTTATGGAGAAAATCATGAAATTTGAGAAGTGTTTTAATAAGGTAACTTACAAAAATCCCTCAGAGGTTACGTGAAATCTTCAGTTTTCTCTCTCAGTTTTGGAAAACTTGCAGAAACCCCCATAAGTTATTGTAAAACCTTCAACTACCTCCCTCAATAGTTAATCCAGTTACATTTTTTATTAAATTTGTGGAGAAATTTTTTATTTACATCCCAAATGTTAGAGTAAAATTGTTAGGGTTAAAATATTTATAATGTAATTAGGTGATTTCTCCGTTAAATTAACAAAACATTAAACGGAATTAACTATTGAGGGGGGTAGTTGAAGGTTTTACAGTATTAAGGTTTCTTAAAACTGAGAGGGGAAATTGGAGATTTTACCTAACCTCAGGGGATTTTTGTAAGTTACCTTAAGAAAATATGATGATAGACTTTTAAGATAATGATCTTCATTTTGAAAATGATGCTCATATGGAAACTAGTATCCACAGTTCGTGCATGTACATATCTACGCACATTGGAGAAGAAGACTGTCAAGTCCCAATGAATAATTAACATAAAAAAAAATTATAAATTAAATATTATAAAATAATAAAAAAAAAATTGTGAAATTTTATGGGATGAAGAGGTAATTGAAATTAGTGATTTGGAAGTAAGGGCACTTTCGTGTAACTAAGCGATTTCTGAGGTGGGTCCGACTCCATTCACGGTAGAATTGATGAAAGTTAGCATTCACGGTAAAGGGATGATTCAAAAAATGCGATATAATTGAAGAATGCGAAAAATCTAAATGGGGTAAATGATAATTATCCAGTTTCCTATTTGTAACTTTTGTATTAAAAACTTATACCATGCACCAAAGAATTTTAGCCCCAATCCCACTTGTCCCTTTTTGTTAGTCCTCCTCCCTTTCTCCTTCCTAGGATGCCTACGTAATCGGCCGCTCAGGTATCATAGAATGGAAGGAAATATCGTTAAGTTAGCCACACCCCGCGCCCCTCTTCTCTATGCTTGATGTTATTGAACTTCTGAAAATTTCATAAAACGATCACTAAAAACTACAGATTTGACCATTGAACTTTTGAAAAGTCTTTAAAAATTACATATTTAGTCTTTAATTTTTGTAAAAGTTATAAAATAATCAATGTATAATACATATGATTAGAAATCTGAACCAAACCCAAGATCCGGAGACTATACGTTTCTGTTCTCAATCATTAATGTTTTTTTTTTATATTTTTACATTTCACGGATTCGAGAATTGATTAATCCAATAATACAATGATGAAAATATGAGCATTCTAAAGGATTAACTTGCTCATTTGTAAAACTATGGCTCCGAGTTTGGAAATGAGGGCTTGAGGGGGTTGCCGAACACAGCCAATGTGAGTAATGTAGATCTACCAAAATCAAAGGGAAAAGGGGTGAGTTTGGCACTAATGTTTGAGGGTGGCAATATTTTGCTATCAAAGTTTTGTTGGGAGTTAAATTATCACTAATGTTTAGAAAATAAGATAAATTTATCACCGCCATTAAATACGTTGACGGATTCCGTTAAATTTTTTGGGTTAATATTTTATTTTTATTTTAAAGTTTCTAAACCTGACAAATTAATCTTTAAACTTTAGATTTTTACAATTTGACTCATCCTTCCCCTATCAGTAGCACCCTGCAACACTACCTCTACCTCTCCACCGTTGCACCACTACCCTTCTATCACTGCACCACCACATCATCTGTCGTTGGACCGACATCCAATTAATCAATTTTTTTCTTCTTATTTTTATTAAATAAAAAAAATTGATTTATCGTGTACGCTACGCTACCTGCCTAATATAATAAAAAAAATGAAACGTACGTAGATTCACGATATAAAAATTACGTCAAAGTCAAATATGTTTTGGTTAAACAAAACTTTTTTGATTAATTAGGCAATGGTGTAACAATAGAACGGGCGGTGGTGCAACGACGGAGGGTGGTGGTGCAGCGGCGGAGAGGCGGTGTCGTAGGGTATTACTGGTAGGGGAGGGAGGAGTCAAAATGTAAAAGTCTAAAGTTTAAGAGTTAGTCTGTCATATTTAAAAATTTCAAAATGAAAATAAAACATTAAAAGACTTTTAATAAAATCCGTCAAATTATTTATGATAAATTTACTCGATTTTCCGAACATTGATCCGGAAAAGTTTTAGTGGCAAAATGATATATTTCCCCAAAATCAAATTACTCTCAAGTTTCCAACATGGAGGAGTACTTAGAAAACTTCGTAACGGCCGTTGTCACCTAGGCTAACACCCCCGCGGTCCCGTCGGTCGGTCTCCCTCGCCTAGCTAGCTCTCCTCCAATTCCCCTTCCATCCATCATTGCCACTACTACCTCTTCTTCTCAAAACCTCCATCCATCCAACGATCCATTCTTCTCCTTCCAATTTGTCTTCCTGTTTCTGGAGGACGGACGGACGATTGTGAACGGAATCGGAGTTGCTGTTTCGGAGACTCGATACCCGAAGCTCGGCTCGATCAAATCGGTGAGTTGTTTTGCCACCCATTGTTCTCCATACTCCTCTAATTCTCACGCTTCCTCCATCAGACCTCCGTACTTCTCCCAGATCCTTATTCTTCGTTAGTTGCTTCGAATTCGCTGTTTGAATACCGTGTTTCGTGCCAAGAACGTAACACAATGTGGGAATTGAATCACTTAGTATCTGCGTTCCTAATGATTTTCATTGCTTCGTTGTAGTTGTAGCCTGCCATGGAAACGGCTAATTGGACGCCTACTCCTCCCACTGGAGAGCCGGACGCAGGCGATTGGAGGTCACAGTTGCCCCCTGAATCACGAAATAAAATTGTCAACAAGGTGTAAGTTCATATCGCTACCTACTTATGTTTCAATATGCATGGCGTGGCGTGTGTATAGCTTTTCTGTCTTGCGTGCGGTACTGTCGTAGACAATTATGTTTGTGCAAATGACTCAACCATATCAAAACTGCCTTTCCTCATTGGTTTCACCATGGCGATGGACATTCTATGTCGTTCATTAGTCATGTATACCTTTTCTCTCTACTGATGTAAGCAAGCAGAGTTCAGAGATGAAAACGTGTAGCTTGAATTGGACTTTAGTCACTCGCCCAGTGGGAATAGGAGTCAAACCAATAGTTAAGTAGTGGGGAACGAGGAACAAAGAAAGATGCATTTGGAGAGCTTGTCCTAATTGAGGTCTACCATGTGCTCACGTCGTGATCATTAAGTATCTCATAAAAAGCTCATATTGATAACATGCTGTTACAGAGAGAATAAAAAATGAATGGGGAATTCTTGGTCAAGTTTGATTGTATCAGCCAGGCTTCAGTCATCTCAAGTAAGGACAGAGTTACCATTGCGTACCTGGAAGGAGATGTGCTGGTGAACAAAACAACCCCTCCGGCTCCTTCCTCAGACCAAATCACAACATTGCACAAAAGAGTTTTCACCCTGTCTTGCTATAGTAACCTTCTTGCAAAATGTTTCCTTCAGTTAGAGTACAGAAGCCGCTTAGAGGGCCAAAAGAAATGAAAATTTTCTTAAGTAAAATAATGCCACAGTCACTTAGTGAGCAAAGCTTGATCATAGGCCTCAAAGATTGTAAAATACATACTCAAGAGGTGCCTGGGTGTTAAACCGCCTAACTTCATATATATATTTAATTGATTCTGTTATGAGGTTCGTTCTTTTGTCACAATTGTTTCCGATTTTTCTTGGGTAACTAATTGCAGTTTTTTTGTACACATGTAGAATGGAAACATTAAAGAGACATTTTCAATTTCCGGGAGATTGGGATTCTAATGAAATCGAAAAAGTTGCCAAAACATTCGAGGAGAAGATGTATAATTCTGCAAGTAACCAGGTAACTGGAAGATGCTATCTGCTTGGGAACTTATTAGTGTCTAAGATGCTTCATTTTAGGGGTCTTGGGACACTTCTTTGTCTGTCTGTTTTCTATCAATCTTCTGATTTGTTTCTGTCTCCATCTTTCGCAAAGGTAAGATGTATTTCTGGAACCTTGTTACTTTTTGTCTCATCCTAAGGAAGCATATTAAGACATTTTCCAGGTAGAAAGTTACAGATTGTATGAGTTAAAAAGGAAAGGACTGCAATTTCTGAGAACGGGTAATTGAAATTAGAATTGTTCCCTTGAGACTTTATCATGTGGAAGACAAATACTTTGTTGAAGGTAGCCTTTTTGTGCTATGGAGCCGCAGAGGATGTATGTCTCTCATCTCTTCTCCTGTGCGTTTCCGTGGGTCAAAGATTTCTGGAAAGTTGCCTTGTCTTTCGCAGATATTTGTTTTATGGTTAGTGAAAGTGTCAGAGATGAAAAGTCATGTAGCTCACCCAATTAGTTCGGATTAACGCTCAGTTGCTGTTATTGTTACTGGAAGTGATGAAGGAGATTATGATCTCGGTCGCTTATCTTGTAAGATGGAATAAAAGGAGAACTTTTTCACTGAGTTCATTATCTGTTTCTCAGATGATCTCCCTCTTTTAAAAAGAATAGTTGAATCAATGGTCTTTCATACCTGGTTAATAGGGACCTGAAACATTTTATGAGTCAGAGCTGATAGGTACCATAGATTTATATTTTTTGTATGTAAGTTTCACAGGCACTATCTTGATCCTCTAAATTATAAAGGGGAAATAGATTCGCGGATGTTTGTTTCATTTGATGGTTGAAGTTGGCATTGCAACTCTATGTTCAGGATGAGTATATGCGAAAAATATCCATGAAGATGCTTACTCTTGAGAAGACTCAAAATCCTATGCCTGGTGCTAGTGCCAATCCACCTGATCCAGGTAAGACACAGTTTTTACTGTTAAATTCTGTTGAAGAGGAGTTAAAAGATGTCCATAATTAGTAGAAAATCTACCTTAAAGGTTAGCTTCTAAGTGGTTAGTTCTACCTTCACAGCATGTAATGTTATCGTGTTAATTCTACCCTTCTTAGAAACGAAAAGTTAGTGTCTCCTATGAACTCATTATACTTCTAGAAATGATGCTTTGATGTCCTTCTGATGTACAAATACTGAGAAAATGGTGCTTACATCAGAGATACTCTTGAAAAAAAAAAAATAGCAATGTTCCCTAAGTTTCTGTTTAAATCGTTATTTTGTAGTGTAGGGCTCATTACCTTGCATTACACATCCATTTCCGGATCGTTCTTGATTTTTTTTTTCTTTTCTTTTCTGAAGTCTGATGGTAGTATAGTTTTGTCCTTCTGACCATGTAAGACTTGAGGGAAAAGTTCTCTATGTGCAAGGTGAACAGATAAACCATGTTAACAAGTCTTCTTAGGTATCCTTTCTTCATGGTTGTGTCGAATTATAACAAAGGATTCTCCACTGATGGATTGTAAAGGTTGTGCTATTTCCCATATTATGCATCTTTTCTTCTCTTCTCGCTTCAGTTTTAGTTTTGATTGTGTTTAAACTTTTTTTTTGAAAGGCAATGAATGATATTAAACTGGACTACCTCCTCCAAGGTGGAGGAGGAGCCCAAAACAAGTTACAGATTACAACAACGAGCATTTTTTAAACTTAACGACATTTTCTAGTTCTTTTGGGTTCTAAATGTTATTTCTGATTTCTTGTTTTCTTAGATGTTTTTATGTGTGATGGCTCGTGATAGAGAATTTATGTTCTAGTTCATCAGTCTCGGTTATTTGAGACACAATGTATTTCTTATAGAGTTTAGAAACCTTGTCCTCTTTTAAATGCTGAATTTTGCTTGTTTTAAAACTCGAACAACTTTTTATTGTACTTTACCTCTACTTATTTCTAGACTCTTGGTTCGTAGATGCTTTTATTTCTTATGCGTCTCAGTTTGGAGATTCTGTTTCTAGTTTCTTAGCCTTGCTCATCAAAGTCAGTGTATTTGTATAGGTACAAGAAACATGCTGCAGCAGGTTCACAGTCATGGGCAATCACTTCCTGTCACGCTGCAAGGAAATCAAACTCAAGCACGTCAGCAATTGCTGTCTCAGAACATTCAGAATAACATAACTACTCCAGGAGTTCAGAGTTCTTCTGTTTTATCATCCACATTAACTTCTGTTTCTGCGTTAAACCAAAACCCTATACCTGGTGGCGGTTGTCTGAACACAAACATGCAGAACATGTCTGCCATTTCACAGAACTTGGCTGATGGTTTAATGAGTCAAGGCATACCAGATAATATGTTTGAAAATCAGCAGAGACAGATGCAAGGAAGGCTGCAGGTGCTTGCTCAGCAAAAGCAGCAATCCCATAATGTGATCTACCAGCAACAGCAGTTGCAACAACTTTCAGAGCAGAGCTTACAGCAAGGAAATCTCCAGCACTCACTTATGCAATCTCAAATCCAGCAACAGCAACATAATCTGTTACAACAAACTCAGTTACAGGTGGGTCAGCAATCTAGGATGCAATCTTCCTCTCTAGTGCAACCGTCCATTCCTGACCAACTGTCAACACATTCCATGCTTCAGCAGCGTCAACAATCAGTTCCCAGACAGAAGGCACAACCAGCACAGACTGCTGCTGTACATCAACAGCAAGCACCAACGACCCAGCAGCAGCAGCAGCCTCAGACTTCCCAGCAGCTGCTACAGCAGCAATCACAGTTGATGAGTCAGCAGGCAAATGCTTCTGGCTTGCAACAGAACCAGCTATCTGGACAGCAGAACAATTTAGGAGACATTCAACAACATCAGCAACAAAGGTTACTGGGCCAGCAAAATAATCTTCCTAACCTTCAACAGCATCGGCAACAATTCGGTAGTCATAGCAGCTTTTCAGGGCTGCCGCAACACCAGCAACAGCAGTCGTTTGGTACTAAGGCTGATCAGAATTCGTTACACATGCAACAGTCTAAATTGCCATTCTTTCAAAGACAGCAGGCTGCATCATCTAATAAAACTCAAGGACCGCCTTCACAAGCTCAACAGACGCAACAACAGTTGTTGTCGCAGATGCAATCACAACCTAACCAGTTACAACAGCAGGTTGGTCTGCAACAACAGTCCAATATTTCACTACGAGATATGCTACAGAGGTTTCCGACATCAGGTCAATCATCAAGTTCATTGCTTCAATCACAAACTCTAGTAGATCAGCAGAAGCATTTGTATCAACCACAAAGAGCTGTTCCGGAGACATCTTCCAGTATGTTTTTGAACTTATGCAGTCATTTTCTTTGCTTATCATTTCTTATACCTTTTGGCTTTGCTTGATGTCACTGCAGGTTGTACCCATGAAAGATATCTTTCCTGTTCTTGGCGTGTCTAACTATTGTGAAGTTGCATTTGCTCTCAATTTATCTTTACTAGTAAATTGACTATTTTGGAAGATCAGTGAATGCTGCTACTTTAACTTAGTCTATTGAATCTGCTGCTAGCCTATCTTCTGAACTACATCTGTAGCTATTTGATTCATTTATTCTCTCAGCTTTCCATGAAACCTAATGCCTTGTTTCCTAAGAAAAAACAACATCACTGCTGAAGCGTCTAGAATGTTTCAGTGAACACAAATTTGGGGTACAATTACTCCGTATTCAACTTTGTTAATGTACAGTCTAGATCATGTATTTTCTTCATTCATATATAGTTAGAATAGCTGAAAGAGATAAACATTTGTTTGTCTCTTACACGGATCACTTCCCCATGTTGCATTTTCTGAAAGCCAACCTTTTCCTTCATAAAGCCTTTTTATGTAGTTTACTAATGTCGAGAACACTATTTCTGCTTAGCCTGTCTTACAATGTTGTTGGGCCCATCATTTTTTTATCGGCTTACATTCTCATTCTGTATGTTCAAATGTGACAAAAAATAGTTTAATTATGTATACACTTCTCAATTCCACTGACCATCCGACTTTTACGAGCACATAATGTCTGCGTTTGTAGCATCTCTAGATTCCACAGCTCAGACAGGAAATTTTAATGCAGGTGATTGGCAAGAAGAGATCTATCGGAAGGTAAATAATCATTTTGCATTAGTTTTTTGCCCAAATAGCTTTTTTTTAAAGCTTACTGAGGAAGCAAAACATTATAAACATCACCTTGGTGCTCTTTTCCTGTTGGAAATGAGATTCTGAACATATCATAGTAAATATATTGCGCTTTATTTGCACTTAGCAATATTCAAGGTGTATGCCTGATTGGGCTGCTGCTCCTGTCTATCACAGCCTTTATTAACTGCTAGCTTTTCCTATGAGTTCAGGTGCAGTTAAATCAAATCTATTGAAATATTTTTGTGCCCTTTTTCATTCTTATTTTTATTCATCATTTTACGGGAGCAAACCTATGATGATACAATTTGAAATTTCATCCTCGTCTCATGAAATTTTCCATGAAAGTGGAAAAACCTATGATGATACGGTTTGAAATTTCATCTCCTTATTTCTTTAAAGAAGGTTGCGACACGAAGGGCATCCGACGTAAAACTGTGCCACTATGCTTCTGCATGAATTTATAGTGTCAACTAATTTTTTACAGTTAATCGCCACTACAAATTTCATGCCACCTACCCTAACGTAGTTGGGATTAAGGTGCTGATGATGATGAAACAAAAGAGGAAATTGAATTGAATGATTCAGTCATGGAGATATTACAAGGATTTGATCAAAAGCTTAGGCATAGTGGATGGTTGTGTCGGTGCATGTTGACGTGAGAGAGGGTTGGATCATTTTTTATTTTGTTTTTTTTTGGTCATCCTTCACAACAATAATCGAGACTTTATCCTAACTAGTTAGTGTCAGCTACATAAATCTTGCATCTCTATTATGCTTTGTCCGTAACAAGCTCCTCTTGAAGTTCTAGGAGCCTAAGGTCCCTTTGAACTTGGCTCAACCATTTTAGTCCAGGTATTCCCTTATCTTGTTTAAGTGCACCTATACCTAACCTATTACTTCGAAAACAATGAATAGTTAATAAAAATCTTTATAAAAAAAATTGAATGTTTGATTGGGTTGCAGCACTCACTTGATGAGCTTTTTCCTTGAATTTTAAGCCTTCGAAAGAGCTTTTCTCTCATCTTAGTTCTGATCTGATGCGAATCAAGTATCAATCAATCAACTGAGCCTTAATCTCAACTTGTTGGGGTTGCCTACATGAATCCTGCATCTCTAGCTATTACACTTTTGTTAGAAATACGTGTTTGTAGTATTTACAGTATTTAATTCTAATAGTTGTAGAGTAAATTATTCTATAAGTACTT
>JBBYHH010387116.1:0-10618 GCA_038382905.1 Daphne laureola | reverse complement strand
ACCCCCCTCAGATATACTCCTATAAATCTCATTAGCAGAGGTATAGTTTAGATGTATTTTTGGCAATTCAGAAGTTAGAAAAAGAAAATGGTTAATATTAGGTTCAATCCGACCCATCACAGATTCACACAACTCTAACTCACACTTGATACTAGTAAATGATTGTTTAGCTTATAATTTCATCACAAGCTTGGAAGTGTGGCTTACCTGAACTCTTCCTGATCAATTCTCACCCATATAAAGTCCCAGCACACAAAAACCTGATGAACACACAAATCGATGATCACAAAATTAACCATCTCATCATCATCATTATGAGACATTGGGAAATGAAAATGCCTCAAGGTATGAAATCAATCATCATCCTCACATTATTGCTGCTACTTGCCGCCGGAGCAGAGTCGCAAGTCATCCCACGCTCAATCTGCGCCTCCCAGTTTCAACTGGTGACATATGCCTGCTCCTCCCAGCAGCAGACGGAGAGGCCGTTGCTCCTTGAAGATCCGACATCGCCGGAGCCGTCGATGACCCAAGAAGAGCGATGCTGCCACTGGTTGAGGCAAGTTGATGCAAAATGTGTCTGTGCTTTGCTCGCCCTTTTGCCGGCTTTCCTCGCCCGCCCGACCCATCAATACTCTATCTCCATTGCCAACACCTGCACGGTTAACTACCCCTGTGGAGGTGTTATCAATCCTGTCTCTGCAACTAAAGTTAAGTCTTTATTCATTTAACGTCATTATCAGTATATTTCAGGATGATGATAATGTTAAAAAGAAAAAAAAAGGGAAAAGCGCACATTTTGAACCCAAAGGGTGTTAATTGTAACTTTAACGGAAAGTTCAAGGGTGTTAACCTAAGATCATATCAATCAAAGTAGTCAAAAGGAGTGTTCTTTCTTTCTTTCTTTCTTTCTTCTGCTAAACATGACTGTCATAAGAATCAGTTCATAAAATAAACCATTTTGTTCACAAACTGAGTATCTAAGCAGTCCTGGGTGATCCTCCGACCATAGACTGTGGCACCAAATAAAAGCCTTTGGCCGCCAACAGCTGAGTTGCTGCTGATGGATTCGTGTCCAGCAACTCCCCCATCACATCTTCAAAAGGCTCGTTCATCATCTGTCCATTCAAAGCGTAGTGACCGTAACCCTACAGATTTGAGAATGCATGTTTGTTGATGAAATTTCTACAATATGAACTGTGCAAGGTAAATTAAAATTAACAAAGGTAATTTACCTCTATGAAAACGAAAGGGCTTGCAGTTGGCTCGCTTCTGAGTCTGCTTCGACATAGTTCCTGCACAAGAAACATGTTTCTGAATGCATTTTACTTATTAAGATGATGTAGTATGAATGAATAGAACGCCATCCAGCAAAAAAGAGCAAATGTGGAGTTCTCTAATGTAAATTCATACTGAAATTTGTCAATCTAATGTGTGCAGTTCTCTATGCGCAACTTTTTAGTTTGAACTGCATCATGCTTTTAACATAATGGATAAGTACTTAACAAGAAACAAATTACACAGTAAAGAATGACAGAGATCTTTAGTTGTGGAACATCATGTCCTTAATTTTGTCAGCTTCAGAAAGTTGAGGAGTTGGATGTCGATCAAAACTAGGTGCATCTATAGTTTCTTGCATCCCAAGTTTGGAATGAAGTCTTATGGTATCAAGATTACACCAAAAAACATATGCATGGATGAGTATATTTAAGGTGTCGATAAAACTGCACAAAGTACAGGCACACATAACAAATGTACATGGACTGCATTTTAACTTTCAAGGTGCAAAAGAAACTACCTTCAGTTGGAACTGCAAGTATTTCACATAGTCGATGATTTCATCCACGATCGAAGTTTGATCACCCTGGATCGAAAAGTATGATTGATCACATGAATAAACATCAAGGCAGAACTTTAGACTAAGGTCTTCAGCGCAGAAAGGAGCATGATGACCATCAGGTCACCACTTTCAAGTCTGAATTCCGCGGTACATGATAAAGAATTGGAAGAGATAACATTCAGATTAAAATGTGAAAGCCTTAAGAACTTGAATGTTTCCAACGAGGTCCGCAAAGTTTCTTATAGATTTAATTAGTGTATTAACCTGCCAAGATGTTCCCTTATCTATTCTTTGGACCTTCTTTCATTTGTACCGTAGGTCACAAATATAATCAACATAAAAATAGAGGGAAAATGGAAGTTCCCCTGGATACAAGTCCTGCAATGTAGAGAGTACCAATTCTGTCTTTCGAAGAGCACAAACCGAATATGGAGGCTTTTGACATTAAGGATAAACACATTACCTTGAGAGAGCCTGAGTTTGGAAGCAATCCTTGTAACGCTTTCAGACTTCCAGAAACCCTTAGCCTACGAAGCTGCCAATATATGCAAATTTCAGGAAAATAAGCTTGGCTGTGTTCGATGTGAAACAAAACAACAGCAAAGTGACATATATTTGAATTTTAAATGAATGTGAGAGTGAAAAATGGAGTGAATTTTAAATAGTTGTAAAAAAATTGCCAAAATTGAGCAAAAGAACATAACGTTGTTGTAGGTATGCTAAAAAACCAAATAAGCTTCATTAATGTGAATCAGACAGTGGAAACAGCACAAATTGAAAAGTGATAATTAGTGTCATTTCAAATCTTCAGAGTGTTCTTCTTACCCGATCAGCTGATTGTGCGATATCCCGTTGTCTCGCAGTTGTAACACCACTTTCATCTCGATGAAGTGGCAAACCTTTACAGCCTTTCCTGTCTGCTTCTGATGAATGTGATCTAGACCGCAAATAGGGTGGCATGCTTGTTTCATGATCTGGATGAGAATGAAAAAGACTATAGTCCTTTATGTCTTCTTCTGATCCCCATAGCAATGACTTCTGCCCCAGATGAAACAATACCATTTCAAGAATTATTCCATGAATACCATATGTGGTAGAGACAACTGTAGACAAAGAAAGAAACAAGAAAAGAAGTTAAACCTCTGCATGCCTCCCTATTCCTACATTTGAGGTTGTCGATCTATTCATGTATTCTCCTCCATAGTATGGCTTCTGATTCTTTACCTGTAAACCACAGACAATTTAAACGTTTGATACCAGCAATCAAGATGTCTGTCTTTTAAAGCTAAACATAAGATTGATAAAAGCAAAACAAAACTTGTTGGTATGAAAGAAAATGAGCATGATACAGTTGCTGAAGCTTCATGGCCAATATTCTTGACTCCACAAGCAGAAGGCATCGCGTTGCCAGATCTTTTGTCAGAGAAGTCTCCAATATTTAGAGAGCTTCGAGGTTTTGGTGCGTCATTGAGCCACATCTTTCTCCCAGTTTCTGAGACTGCCTCATAAGCATGTGAAGCGGCAGATGAGAAGCCAATCATTTCAGGGTTTCCAAGAGTAACTTTCTCTCGATGTTCTGAAAGAAAGTCGAGATAACTACGAGTTGTTCCTGAACCAGATGCAGCAGCATAAGCATGGTCATTTCCAGTTCCAGGAGGTGAACCAATTAGGTGAACCGTTTCTGCAGAAGAAACCATCTCAAGATTTCTCATGAGCAACTCAACACAAGTAGGTGATGCTTCTGGATGGTGAAACCAGTCAGACAATGAGACAGGACTAGGGTGCTCCTCCTTCATTGCAGCTCCAGAGTGAAAGAGTTTGTATGAAGCATCTGGTGAATCAGAAACGAGGTCTCTGGTGGTACTCCTAGTTGGTGATGTCAAAAGTTTCTCATAGCTTCCTTGTGTACCCATCTTCCCTGCAAAGTTCGAACGTAACTACTAATACTAACAATCAAAAGAATCAACCACCAAGAATCACTCTCATGATTTCGCTTCTCAAATATATATACGAAAAACAATAGCATCGTTTAAACTTAAGGTACAAGGTTATAAATGAAACAAATCAAGGCGAATCTGAGAAGTTCAAAAATATGAATTCGTGAGAAACACATTGAGAAGCGTAAACGCTACTGATCATACAAGATTTTGAGAAGAGATGTAACGAAACAGATGTAGAGAAGTTAGTTAATTACTTACAGGTGATCTGGAAGATGAGGAGGCGGTCGGTCTAGGGCCTGAGATGATCGATGAGACGGCTGAAGATATGAGGAAGAAAAAGGAATGAAGAGAGAGAGTAGTAGTAGCGTGTTGCAGAGAGAAAAGCGCGGGCTGCTGCTTCGCCTGCTACACTCTTTGTCGTTTTCAACACCTTCCCTCCTCTTATTGGAACGTACACTGTTCCACTGCAACAGACAAATACGAAAGGGTAACTTACAATTACCCCTCAATTTTTCCATAACCTGCAATTATCATCCCTGATTTTTAAAAACCTACAAACAACTCCTAAATTTTACAATTGTCCCCCTCAAGCCTTAACTCCATTAATTGTTCCGTTTACTTTTTTGGACTAACCCCTCTAATTACCCTTCATACAAATTAGTACTATTCTGTAACTTTAAAACTAAAAACTCCTGATTTCTAACACTTTTACAGTTTTATTATCTTCCCCACCTAGCTCCCTCAACACCCACCCACCCACTCTAGATCTACAAGTAATCACGGAGGCCACAAGAGCTCATGGAGCGGTCGACGATCTCAGCTAACGTCATGGGTGGACTTACACTCACTCTTGAGCTACCGATTCTCGACACCAGCAGCAAAGGATCTTCTCTGCCTTACCCAAATCTGATGTAATCGTGTCCAATACCTATTTTGTAGTCAAATAAAGATTTTTTGACAATCAATTTTTTTTGTTACCATTTAATGTTATTTGATGTATGTTACCGAGGGCCCCGAACTTAAATTTCTAGCTCTGTCACTGGTCACTAATCTCGATCGCCGCATCATTCTCGTCCTCATGCTCTGCAATTCTCTCCTCCCCTCTGCTTCTCATCCATCACCTGATCTCCTGCTCTTATTCCCAACTTTGAACACCGACCAAAACGTCGTTGTTTTCGATTTTTCATTAGAATCAATCTTCTCCCTGATAATATTCTTGGGTTTGAATCTAAGAAAGGGAACCACGAGTGACTGGGAGCCATGGAAGACGGGCTCAGTTTCGAAGAGATTGCGGATGGAGTCGCCACCGATGAGGTCTCTAGCGGTGGATTGAGCAAAGTGGCATAAGGAAGAGGAATGAGAAGATGAGCAGCTAGAGGATGAGGTGGTGGTACAAGTGCAAGGGCGGGCGTGGTCGCAGTCGGGGTAGAGGGAGGCGAGGCGAGACGATCATTGAGGCATACGGCCAGTGGCGGGCGTGGGGCACAAATTTTTTTTTTTTTTTTTCTTCTTCAGGTATTTTGAATTTTTTTTGGTTAATTTTAAAAAATTTACATTATATGCCTATGGTTGCTATATATATATATATATATATATAAATTAATGATAAGTAAAAGCTATAAAAAGAAGTGCTTGTGGAATGAGAAGAGGTTGTTAGATTAGATAATGTTTAACGATATATGGATTACTTAATTTTAAGCATAAAGGCATAATTTATTTACAAGTATAAAGTGTAATAATTTTGTAACCAATTTAAACTACATAACTAAATATTGCGACAAAATATTCAAATTTTATAAAATACAAAACTTCTATTTGTTAGGAGAAATAATTTATTTTATTAATAATGGTTAGCCACTTTATAAAAAATTATGACTATTTCTTACTTTAATTTTATTAAGACTTTAAGCTATGTATGATAAAATAAAAAATCTTATTACTTCAATAGAAAATAGTCATAACTAAAGGACTACACAAGTGTTTTACCATTTTTATAGGGCGTCAGCTAGGCTGTGGTGCATGGGCCATAGGCTACATTATTTTTTGTTCTAAGTGTCAGTGAACCCTTAAACTTTGTATTGGTTTTTAGAATGACGCATATATTATATTTATATCAAACAATACTATCACTACAACCATAAATTGGGGGCACGTGCCCCATGTTCCCCCATGGTGGGCTCCGCCCCTAGTTCCAGGTGTGGTCTACTACCTCACCCAGCGTCCGCCCTAATTCATAAGCACCCAATCCTAGATCTCGGAGGATGAGGTAAGAGCCTTCCCACTTTAGAGCGCATTTCCCTTGGGACAGGTGCTTCTGAGTAGTTTTTGTGTCGCGAAGGATGAGGTCTCCCTCTTGGAACCTTCTCGGTCGGGCTTTCACGTCATAGTATTGTTTTACTTTAACTTTGTATGCTTTGTTCCTCTGGTACGCGCGGTCTCTAAGTTTTTCCAACGTTGTCAAGTTGTTGGGTAGTTCTTCTCGGTTGTTTTCATCCGAATAGGTCTCGACTCGTAGGGAAGGTGCTTCTACTTCGAAGGGAACCATCGCATTTGGTCCATATGTTAGAGAAAAGTGGGTCTCGTCAGTGGAGGACCGAAGAGTTGTCCTTATTCCCCACAACACTTCCGGCAAGAGATCCGCCCATGCTCCTTTGGCCTCGCCCAGTTTCTTGTTCAAGGGTTGTTTGATACTTTTGTTGGCGGCCTCTTCTACGCCATTAGTCTGAGGGTGTGCCACTGAGGCTATGCGGTGGATGATGTTAAACTTGGTCAAGTAATTCTCGAATTTTATCCTAGTGAATTGTTTTATTTGGTCGGTAATGAGCTTTCGGGGTAGACCGAAGCGGCAGATGATGTTGTTGAATAGAAAGTTGATGATATCTTATTGCCGGATGTTAGCCAGTGCCTTGGCCTCAACCCAAGTGGTGAAGTAGTCAATAGCATCGATCACAAATTTTCATTGACCTGAGGCCATAGGGAAGGGCCCAAGTTATTCATCCCTCATTTCATGAATGGCCAAGGAACAATTATCGGGGAGAGGATCTCGGCAGTTAGTCTCGAGATATTCGTGAACCACTAACAAGGGTTGCAGTTGTTGACGTACTCTTCGGTGTCGGCCCTCACAGTCGGCCAAAAGAAGCCACTTCGTCGTAACCTTTTGAGTAGGGACCTCGGCCCCTGATGGTTCCTGAAAATTCCCTCGTGTACCTCGGCCAGGACGGCTTGGGCTTTAGACGGGCACATGTACCGTGCATATGGCTCGTCCCCATATGGTTTCCGCAATGTTCCTTGAGGAGAGAGGTAGTAACGAGCGACTCAGGCTCTAAGCCGGTGCGCTTCTGTCCTACCCTCGGGGACGGTTCTCGATAAGAGGAACCAGTGGATAGGATCTAACCAACACGGTTCTTCATGGATGCGTTCGACGTGCTCCACGTCGGTTGAGGGAATAGGTTGGTCTTCCACATAGATCTCAAACAACTTGCTAGTCCCAAATGCCAGTTAGGCCAGTGCGTCAGCTTTCGTGTTCTCGGAACGAGGAATCTTGACAATCTTATATTCTGGGAGCCTGGCTAGCTCCTGGAGTACCAAGACTTTGTACTTCTCCATTTTTTCCTCTTTCGTGTTGAACTGGTCGGTTGTCTGCGACACTACAAGCTCTGAGTCAAAATGGATTTCCAGTCGAGAAATACCCAAGGACTTTTCCAATCTGATGGTGGCCAAAGCCACCTCGTATTCTGCTTGGTTGTTGGTTGCCGAGAATCCAAATCAGACCGAGTGAGCCGTTTGAGTTCCGTCGGGATGATGGTTTATGAGCCCGACCCTTGACCCAATTTTATAGGAGGATTCGTCGATGTAGGCTATCCATACGAGGTCGGGCGCAACCAGAGGAACTGTCCCGACACACACGAAGTTGACTTTTTGTTTTTGAAAGGCAACTAAAGAAACTTTATTAAAGATCCCTAGAAAATTACATCAAAGACCAAAAAAAGAAATTTGGGTACAAAACTTCTATAAAAATCACCATAAGGGTTCTCCCTAACCTTACCCACAATAGAACAACCCCATATAAAATACCAATAAAATACAATCCTCAATCTCCAAGAATTCCAACACCCACATCATAATGCTATTATCCAATAAGATTACAATTCTATTATTTTTTCATATTCCAATGAAGTCTCTTTAATTCTCTACTTAAGGAAAGTCTACCATTAGAATTAAGACTAAGCCTAACAAAATTCAAAGCTTCATCTAATGAGGACACTCATAATTAATTTTCACTCCATTACCAATAGGAGCATTGGAACCACCATCGGAATCACTTGTAGATGCTTTAATTTGATCACTTTTTGAAGCAATCTCACCACTTGGAGGGCTATTTGAACCATTTTCATAACATGGAGGAGTATCTTGTGATTTTTCCTTGATAATCCCATTATCTCTTGTAAAATCAAGTTGGGAGCACGCAGCACGCTGAAGGTTTTTTTTTTTTGATAGTGCGCAGCACGCTGAAGTTAATGCTGAGTGTTTGTTTGACTTTCCCAAAAGTTGATCAACCACTACCTGACCCACCTCTTTTCTTCCCGACGCAACTAAAGATGTATTGGTAACCAACATTTGCTGCATCCCCAAGAACGCCTCCTCATCCTCCACCATGACCAGACCGCCAACGGCCACCAGAGAAGAGCACTCGGCGCTGGTTTCCACCTGACTGTTGCTCACCTCGTGACTGTTGTGCTTCTCCAGAAGCTCACCATGACTCTTCCTCTTCAAAAGAAAATCTCCATCGGATACCACAGTGGGGACCACCGTCAATTCAACGTCGGACACCACGCCGGGCACCGTAGCGCAGAACCCCGCACGGTGAGGCAAAACCACTGTGCGAGAGATCGCCAATGAAGAACTTCGACGGTTACTGGAGCACCTTTGTTCCACTGCAACGCCACTCCCCTGTGCCACAGCAGAATCGCCTCCTCGACCGTTCATCGACGGAGCAACAAAAGATCTCGCCGTCGTTAGACCAACTCCTGCCTCATTACCGCTCGAAACTGGAGAAGCCACGCCAGATCATACTACCGGGTTAAAGCCACGATAGGGAGCCGCTATTGTTGGATGTGAGAGCATCTCCAACGGATCTTTAAAGTAGAGAGACAATAATCATATTCAAAAAAAAAAAAAAATTTCTAAATTCTAACAGTTTCATTATTTTAAAGAATTATATATTTATTATAATAATAAAATATTAAATATTTTTATTAATAATTAATAAATTATTTAAAAAGAGGAGATAAAAGAGATGAAAAATATTTAAATCAATGAGAAGTAGTTTAGAGAGAGGAGATAGTTATACAAAAAATAAATTTGGAGAGGTTCTAAAATTTTTAGAGAATGTTTTAAATTTGGAAAAGACTCCTTATTTTTATCTCCATTCTCCATTTTAGAGAATGAGATAGGGAAGCCATTAAACAAAAAAAATGCTCAAAACTCTTCAAAAATGAAAATATCAAGAAAATAGAAAACCTGTTAAAGATACTCTGAGTCCTTACTTTAATTACCGAGTCATAATAATTTATCTAATTTGTAATTTGGAGTCTGAAAGAATAATTCATAATATTAATCTACATTTTGACCTTAATAATATTCACAATTCAAAAATATAAAATAAAATATTAAGTACTCCCTCCGTTCTATAGAAATTACACCATTTGCTACCCCTCGTGCCTTTGGTTTCCAAAAGTATCTTTAATAGGAGGCACAACCGGTGTTACCTACAAAACCTATTCCATCCGACAACACCAGGCCTAAAACATTGTTAATTCTACGCCAACCAAACCCATTCCTTCCCTCGGGAAAAATTACAGAAGTTCTTCCTAATTTAGTGATCTCAAGAAAGTGAACGAAACGCCCAAATTTGTTGGTTTTCAAAATCAGCACCACTATCTTACCATCTTCCAACCTCTAGCACTCCATTTTCTTACCATCTTGCACAACTATCAAATTTCTCCATTCTGATAAAAACCAATGGATATCCTTGCCCACAAAATTGATTGAATTGTGATATCTCTCACCCTTATCAACAATGCGAAGAACTGTTGCAAATTGACCCCAATCCACCAAGAAATTGAAAGATTTCTTCTCAATTGATAAATGAAAGCTCGCATCAATTTTCATTCTGACCCTCAAATTCTAGAGAGAGAAGCAAAACTTATCACTCTAGAATTCTATGTTGGAATTCTTGGCGCACCAAGAGCTTTTGAGATAGTACTTGACTTCATAGAGCTAAGTTTGAGCCCATAGGAAACTATATGTAGCTCACCTAGGCTCAACTCAACTAGAAGTAGTTGGGCTTAGCTCACCATAACTTGAGGGCAAGTATAAGTAGCTTCCCTCAACTCATCTCATCTCAGCTTAGTTTAGTTAGAAGTAGCTAAACTCAGCTCATGACAGCTCAAGGGCAGCTAGAAGTAGTTCCACTTAGCTCAACTCTAGCTAGAAGTAGCTAGACTTAGCTCAAGTCAGCTCATGCCACCTCACTCCAGCTCACAGGAGCTGAGAGTAGCTGACACCAACTCATCTTAGCTAGAAGTAGTTAAATCCAGCTCATTGTCAGCTCACTATAGCCAGAAGTAGCTATACTCAGCCCCACTCTAGCTCAAGTTAGCTAGAAGTAGCTAACTCAAGCTCAAGTTAGCTAGAAGTAGCTAACCCTAGCTCATGTTAGCTAGAAGTAGCTAACATTAGCTCACACTAGCTAACATTAGCTAGTACTAGCTCAAGTTAGTTCACAAGTAACTAACTCTAGCTCAAGTTAGCTAGAAGTAGCTAACTTCAGCTCAAG
>JBBYHH010387005.1:0-11828 GCA_038382905.1 Daphne laureola | reverse complement strand
CATGTCGTACAGCAAAATGGCCTTACTGTTTTAAGATTTCTTCAAGATAATTGCAAACAAGATCCTGGGGCTTATTGGGTGCTGTCTTATGCTTACAGTTTCTAGACCTTGTTACTGATTTTTTTTTTTCCGCTAGCAATTTTCATTGATTATCTTTCCTCATTTGAAATGTTTTACAGCTCTATAAAAGTGCTGGTGAAGATGTTATTCAACTTTTTGATCTTTCTGCTATTCCCAAGAATCACTCTGCTGCCGATGTAGATGATGCCTCTAGTGCTTTGCCTTCTCTTGTGCACCGAGGAAGGAGCAATTCATTCTTTTCACTAGGGACTCTACTCTATCGTATTGCTCACAGGCTTTCTCTTTCGATGGTATCAACTTTGTTTCACTATTTTATTTTAGTTTCCCTGTTAGTGTCTTGTTCCATGATACATATATTGGTTTTACAATATCAATCTTCTAATTGAACATGATTGTAATAATCATCTCATCTCATGACTTTCTTAAGATATTTCTCCTGCAAGAGGAGAAACATATGATGATGACAGTCTCCTGATGATGGTTTTAAAGTTTGATCTCCTTATTCCTTCATAAGAGGGTTGTGTCGATAAAGGCATGCGACGTAAAATTCTGCCAGTTGTGACTCCTGCATGAATTTATTCTGTTGACTCACTTTAGACGGGCAACATAGTTTGCAATAAGGTGCAATTTGCATTCTATCTTTTTGTTTTACTACACCTGCTGATTGTGTGGATGATTTTCTTGCAGACAAGTCAAAACAAGGCTCGATGTGTCAGGTTTCTTAGGAAATGTTTAGATTTCCTGGATGAGCCAGATCACCTGGTATGCAACAGTTTACTCGGTCTTTTTCCATTCAACACTATAGCATGTTGTTTAACGTATACATATAGTTAAGAAGACTCATTATTAATGCAATGCCAACTAGGTTGTACGTGCATTGGCTCATGAGCAATTTGCGCGGCTGATTTTGAATTATGAGGAGGAACTGGATGTAATGATGGAATCATTTACTGGAGAGTACAAAGTTACTGTAACTGATGCTGAAGAAGAATTTGTGGAGGCCTTTACTAGTGTTTCTAAACCAGTTCCACATGAAGGTTCTGCTCTAGTTTGGGAAGAAGAACAAAGTATGGATAGAATCAGTTGCTTAGATATTTCCTATGAAGAATCAGAGAAGACAACTTTAAGAGATCTTTCTGTGCCAAGGAAATTGATAGCTTCAACAGAGTTGGACCTCCGGGATGAGAAAATGGTCCCTGCGAGTCTTGTTGGAGATGAGAACTTGTCCATCTGTGAGTTTTCTGAAACATCTAATAAGGTTCTTCAAACTGTTAATGACCAAATATCCTCCAACTTGGCTGCTGTACACCATGTCTCCGAAGCTATCAAGTCTCTCAGATGGATGCGTCAGCTGCAAAGCTCTGAACCAGCTATTGTTGAGCAGGAAAGTGATGTTCCTGATGATTACTTGCCCACTTCAATGAATTTTTCTGTGTGTACATGTGGTGATGCTGATTGTATTGAAGTTTGTGATATTCGAGAGTGGCTACCTACCTCTAAACTGGATCACAAGTTATGGAAACTTGTCCTTCTCCTTGGCGAATCGTACTTGGCTCTTGGACAAACTTATAAGGAGAATGGTGAGTTGTACCAAGCTTTGAAGATTGTGGAATTAGCTTGCTCTGTCTATGGATCAATGCCAAAGCAGCTTGACGATACTAGATTCATTTCCTCTATAGTTAAGTCCCCGTTCTCCAAGAAAATTTTCAGTAGAAATGAAAAGATTGGTTCTTTAATGAGTGATTCGGAAGATGAAACTGAAAAATCTGATGGTAATACTTTTACCTTTGGGCAATTCTCTGCTGCGTATCTTTTCTGGGCAAAGGCTTGGATGCTCGTTGGTGATGTGTACGTTGAATTTCATTTAATCAGAGGCAAAGATATGCCTAGTCAAGCAGATCAAGATCCTTCTTCGGAGAAGCTGCAAATGTCATTTGAAGTTGTGAAGGAGGTGCAGAGGCTGAAGAAGAAGCTGAGCCAGTTTAACCAGAATTGCAGTTCATGTTCGTTAGTAAACTGCAGCTGCCAAAGTGATCGGGTGAGCAGCGGTAACAGTGCAAGCAGCAGCAATGGAGGTAGACACACTGTAAGTTACTCCAGAAAACACAGTAGAAAATCTCATACTAAGAGTACCTCAAACTCACTTCTGGGAGACCATCAGGAGAGTGTTCTTGAGAAAGAAGAGCCTAGAAGGATAACAGATTTTGAACAGTACAAGAGTTCAAATGATTGTGAAAAAGTATCAAGTACTTTTAACACAGCTGGGTTGAGCTCCTTATCAGTCAGCGATTCAAGAGATGTAGTGGCTTCTTCCGACCTGAAAAATGAAGAATTTGCAGCAGCAAAATTAACTGGAAAGAAAGGAACCAAGAAAAATGGAGGCATATTTAAGTACTTAAAGGGTCCATTGGTTGGAGGTACTGGAGATAACTTATCGGTAGCATTGAATTGTTACAAGGAGGCTAAGAAAGCATTGGTTGGTTTCCCCTCTTGTTCTGCAGAATTATTATCCATATTGAAAAGGGAAGGGTGGGTGTGGAATGAATTGGGTCGGAAAAAGCTTGAAAGAAAAGAACTGAGTGAAGCTGAACTTGCTTTTGGTGAAGCTATCAATGCATTCAGAGAAGTTTCAGATCATACTAACATTATATTAATAAACTGTAATTTAGGTCATGGAAGACGGGCTTTGGCTGAAGAGAATGTGACAAAGATTGAGAGCATTAGATCACATCAAATTTTCCAAAACGCATATAAGCAGACTCTGGAGAATGTGAAATTTGAGTATGGGGAATCACTAAGCTACTATGGGGCTGCAATAGCAGAACTGGATGCTGCTGCAAGAGGGAGTTCCTCTTTGCCATGCAACTTGAAGAATGAAGTTTACACACAGTTTGCTCATACATACCTTCGATTTGGAATGTTTTTGGGACGAGAAAATACTACTGCTGAAGTTTTTGAAAATAAATTTCTCGCTGCCAATTGGTATGCTAGCAACAGAAGAGCCAGGAAAGATCTTAGAAAACTTGAGATATCTGCGAATGATGCCATTAGGAAGGCATTGGCTTTATATGAATCTTTGGGTGAATTACGCAAACAGGAAACTGCATATGCATATTTTCAGCTTGCTTCTTACCAGAGGGATTGCTGTTTGAGGTTATTGCAGACAGATGATAGCACAAGTAAGTTGACTAAATGTGATCAGAGGGGTAAGCAGTATGCTTCACTTGCTGATCGAAACTGGCAAAGATCAATAGACTTCTATAGACCCCAGAGTCACCCGACCATGTATTTGACCATTCTTTTAGAGAGATCAGCTCTTCTCTTCAGTCTCTCAAATTCACTGCATGCGAACATGGTACGATCTCTCTCTCTCTCTCTCTCTGACCATTAACAAACTCTGTCTATTCATGCATATGCACTTGTGTATGTCCTCTCTGTCAGGCTCTTGTGTATTTCAACCAAAGTTGGTATTTGTATTGGCATGACAATGATGGGCCGTTATTCTGGAAATTGGTATCAGCATTTCAGTTTGCTTTATTTTGCACATGTTTTATGCAACTGGATTTTGAGATATATAGGAATTTAATTAAGGGATCTGTTAGTTTTTGGTGGGTGTACTTGGAAGAGATGTTATGTATCAAACAGGCATATGGTAGACGAGAGATGTTGAATCTTGCTAGCTGTTTTTTTGCAGATGCTGGAATCAGCTTTGTCTTTCTTGCTTGAAGGGCGTGAGGTGCCCGTCTCCTTTACCGAATCATTTATAAAAGACTATCCGGAGTTGCATGGGAAATTCTGGAGTCAGTTGCAAATGGTTTTGAAGAAGATGCTATCCGTTGCTCTTGCTTCAAACTCGAGCAGATCTACCGCTGCTCAGTCTGCTGCACCATCAACTAGGTCTGCAGATATCTCCAGGCTTAAGGAACTCTATAAAATGGCTCTTCAATCCGATGATTTAAGTCAGTTGCATGCGTTATTTACCTTGTGGAGTTCCTAATCTCAAGTTGCAGTTCAGAAGACTTGGCCACCAAAGTGGTAGAGTCCCTGTGAATGTTGTCATATTGCGACCCGGGTATAAATTTCTTTTTTCCCCTTTCCCTTTTCCTCACCTAGATTTCTTTTTGGGAAATGCTAGTTTTCCAAAAAAGTTACCATGTGGCTATTTTTCAGACCAAAGCATGCTTAAAGATAATTTGGTCAATCAACTTACATTTGGGTCCAACTGAATGACCATGTGCCAAAATTTTAATAAGAGTATTTTCTAACCTGTAGACGTGAAGTCATACCATACCGTCTACTTCTGTTTGTACATTGCATTCCATTTTTCTTTTTTTTAAGTTTCATTTTCTTTCGCTTGCAGCCAATTTTTTGCAGATCGTACTCATGCCATCTTAGCATACGAGGTAACGTTGGACAGTGGGCGGTGAACGTGTTTCCAGGTCTATAGAGTTCTGACAACTTGAAGTAAGCGTCCCAAAATTATCAGTTGACGACATTTTAATGGGTAAACATCTTGTCCCAAAATTTTCTAGAATGTTTCTGTAAATTAGTCTGATATGGTGAGTTGCCACGAAAATTATGGTTAACAAAATATTTTCTGAATGTTTCATTAATTGACAAATACTCCATATATTTTTGTCATGGAATGAAACAGTTTGTCTATTAAAAATTATTTAATCTAGGATTTGTTTCCAAATTTAATCGTTACGTTTTTACCTCCAAAGAACATACCCTTTTCATGTCTTCCCAAAATTTCAAGGTGAAACAAAGACAAGTTGGACTTACGCTGCTGTTCAGTTCATCCCAGAAAGCACCATTTTGGCCGGCCAGAATATATTTTCAAGTACCCTGCCGTACTCGCATGCACATGACATTCGTATGTTATTCTGTTGCCGGCAACTTCATTGTCTTTTTCGTATACTCATAACCCGTAAGTGCCCAACAAGAAAAAGAAAGGGCGGTAGTCGGAGCTGCAAGCAGCAACAAATATACTACGTGAAAGTGATTATTGTAAGAGTTGTCATTTATCAAACTATACAGTACCCCCAAAAAAGAAAAATTTATAGAGGGCAGATGAAATTGAAAGGACTAAACTAAAGTTTTATTAGACCATATGTAAAAGTTACGAATCAGTACAAAATCAGGGCCATTATATCAGTCCTTAAATTTTCTTTGTTCATATCAGTCCTAGATGTCAACTCAAGTTACATTTATTAGTACTAAATTACTCCCTTGGCCTCATAATTTTTGAAACACTTTTTTTGTTGTGTTGTTGCAAAACTATTAAAGCATTTTCATATTTTAGTACATTTTTGTACATGAATTTATCAACTATCCTTCTATTCCACTTGAGAAATTAACATAAAATTAACTCAATCTAAAATGACGTGTACAATTAATATATTTAAAAAAATAATAGGATGAGAGGAGTATTAGTTTCCAATGATTTAGCCCCTATTTGGTTGGACTTAAACCAATATGGTTTAACTCAAGCTTCCGTATTTCTATGATTTTTTTTTTGGTAGTTTATTCAAAACTAGACAAATATACATTTAAAAACAGTAAATTTCCTTAAATTGAAAATGAATATTCAAAATTTAATCACATGCTTAATTCGCTACTTAAGTAATTTTTTATTTAATCACTTTGATTAATTTATTTATGTGCTTAAATTTTAAAAATTCATTCTCTGATTCTCGTAAATTTATTACTTTTAAATGCATTTTTATCTATATTTGAGTAAATTACAAATAAAAGTTTTCATATAAATAATTTGAAATTAAGCTATTAACTTAAATCCAACTAAATAAGCCCTTAGGACTAACAGATGGTACATGCGTTGAGCTGTTAAGATGGAGGACTGAATTTAACAAAGTTAAAATTAGAGAACGAAAGACCAAACTTAGTGACTAAAGAGTGCTATTTCGCATTAGCTTGAGGATTTGCAGGGAATTTCCGTAAACAAAAGTATCGCCGATTCGCCGTGCTAAGTAGAGTATTTGAAATTACTGTGGGCCCACTCTATCCCAGTCTTGAAGCCGACACGACACGACAGTCTGACGAAATACCGATGGGGTTTACGGGGACTGTGCATGATTCTGGGCGTGGAGGTGAGGTGTGAGTCTGTGACTCTTGACTCAGCCCGTAGCAGCCTTCCCTAAATCCCTCTCAAAAGAAATCATTTTGTTTGGTAAAGTTTAAATTTTTCACACAAACCAATCAAGATTCAGGGTTCATAGACGAAGACCCAGCTTAATCTACTACTTCAGCCAGCCAGCTGCAGAAGTAGAAGAAGCAATTTTGCTCTTTTCTCGATCTGAGATTTTGCAATGAGTAATAGTAGTACCAACGAAGGAGGAGGGCCACCAGCAGCGAAGCCCGCCAGCACGGTCCTCCCTTACCAAACCCCTCGCCTGAGAGACCATTACCTTCTCGGGAAGAAGCTCGGCCAAGGCCAATTCGGGACCACATATCTCTGTACCCACAAGGAGACCGGCGACCTCTACGCCTGCAAGTCCATCCCCAAGCGGAAGCTCCTGTGCCGCGAGGACTACGAGGATGTTTGGCGAGAGATTCAGATCATGCACCATCTCTCCGAGCACCCAAATGTGGTGCAGATCAAGGGCACCTACGAGGACTTTGTCTTCGTCCACCTCGTCATGGAGCTCTGCGCTGGAGGCGAGCTCTTCGATCGGATTGTAGCTAAGGGTCATTACAGCGAGAGGGAGGCTGCTAAGCTTATCAAGACTATTGTGGGTGTCGTGGAGGCCTGTCACTCTCTTGGGGTAATGCATAGAGATCTCAAGCCTGAGAATTTCTTGTTCGATACTACTAGTGAGGATGCCAAGCTCAAAGCCACTGACTTTGGGTTGTCAGTGTTCTATAAGCCAGGTAGGTCTGTTTATGGGTTTTTGTTTCTCAGTTTACTGTTTGGAGCTGAATGGCGGTAGCCTTGTTTTGGCGACAAACTTCAGCATGATGGTTGGTGTGCTCATTGTCTTTGTGTAGATAGATGGGTTATGTTTGTGGTTTTTATTTATCGATCCATCACTGGAGGTCTCTTGATCTTTGTTGTGTTTTATGTCCAACCAATTGTGTCTTGCTAATTCTACTTTCTTGTTGATGGATATCTGACCACTGGTGTTGATTAATTCCGTAAGACCCTTTCTGATCTTGTTTATGTTCTCTCGTTCAACCGATGTTAGGCTGTCCTGGTTCAGTTTGCTAAATGATAGTATCATAGATTCTACACCCTTGTGTTTCTCGATGGCCTCCTTTTATTGGTTTTGTCTCCTTTACCGGTTTCTCCCGCAAATCAAATGCTTGAAATGCACAGTAAAAGGCTTATTTTGACGAACTTGCATAAAAATGCCATTTAGAAGATATCAATGAATCAGGTGTCCAGGTAGTTCTGCAATTAGGAATCCCATGTTTTATCTGATCAGCCGACAGCTGAGTCCTCGGTCCGTACTTTTCAGAAAATTTAAGCTATTTTATCTGTTATGATATATATCTGCTTCACATAGTGTGAATAGATCATGCGCTTTCAACGTAGAAATCTTCATTTGGGATTGCGATTTAGCGAGGGGAAACTAATGATTCCTTATTTTCTGCTTCAGAGGAGTTCTTAAGTGATGTTGTTGGCAGTCCTTATTATGTGGCACCTGAGGTCTTATGCAAGCATTATGGACCTGAAATAGACATATGGAGTGCTGGAGTCATTCTTTACATTCTGTTATCTGGGGTTCCCCCATTTTGGGCAGGTAATTATGGCTATGGATATGATCTTACGCTCGAGCATGGTTGTATTTCTAATGTTCAGTCCTGTTCTCTTGACACTGGGTGAACCATCATTTTTTCGTCAAATACTTGCAGAATCAGAATCAGGAATCTTCAAACAGATTTTAAGTGGAAAATTGGATTTTCATTCTGCACCATGGCCTAGTATCTCAGATAGTGCAAAAGAGTTGGTGCAGAAGATGCTAGAGAGGGACCCAAGGAAGAGAATATCTGCCCATGAAGTTCTGTGTAGGTTATATTGCCCTAAGCTAAGAAAAAGCTGCTTCATGTTGAATTGTAAAATGATTTGGTTAATGTGTAGGTCATCCATGGATTGTGGATGATAGAATCGCCCCGGACAAACCTCTGGATTCTGCTGTCATTACGCGGTTGAAGCATTTCTCTGCCATGAACAAGCTCAAAAAAATGGCTTTACGGGTATGTGAAAATCATTTGCTTCCGTAATCACCTTTGTTAGTAATCTGTGCAAGATGTAGTTACAGTGTCGGCATCTTTTTTAATTTTGTTCTTGTATGAGAGAGTAGGAAAGTTGTGAGCTGATATGTTGTGTGGATGATGTTGAGAAAAGGGTCCCATTGCAGGTAATTGCAGAAAGGCTTTCGGACGAAGAGATTGGTGGTTTGAAAGAGTTGTTCAAAATGATTGACACAGACTGTAGCGGGACAATAACTTTTCAGGAACTCAAAGATGGTCTAAGAAAAATAGGTTCTCAACTAATGGAATCAGAAATCAAGTCTCTAATGGAAGCGGTATGTAAAATCTCTTGAGTTGTGGGTGGTAAATGTGATACTTTTATCTGTTTCTATTCGTTTCTTCTCCTTGGTGGTATATGTATTTATAAGTTTTCGAAATTACATGCAACTGTTCTGTTGACAGGCTGATATTGACAACAGTGGAGCAATTGACTATGGTGAATTCCTTGCTGCTACATTGCACATAAATAAGACAGAGAGAGAGGATAATTTAGTTGCAGCCTTCTCTTACTTTGACAAAGATGGTAGCGGTTACATAACCATTGATGAACTTCAGCAGGCTTGCGAAGAGTTTGGTCTAGCTGATGCACACTTGGATGAAACCATCAAAGAAATTGATCTGGACAATGTAAGTCTTCTCAAATGTACCAGACTGTTGAACTTTAAACTTATTCTTTCTTTTACTTACTAACTAGTACGTGTTGGTAAGATTCATCCAGTTTATATACTACCGTTTTTTTGTTCAGTTCGTGGGGCGTTGAATGCAACACTGAAACTGAAATTTTACTTACCTCTTACAATCTTCTAGGCCCAGCAGAATCTATATCTGAAATGAAATGGGTGTCCGAACCAGAAGTTTTGTCCATGCTTGTAATGAATATTCTTGTTTACAAGTTAAGGCTTCATTATCAAACTTGAATGCTGAAATAAATGAATGACCTTTTTGTCTCAGAGTCATAAGAAATATAGCTTTTTGATTTCTATTCGGAAAAACTATTGTTCCTTGTGAGCGAATGCTGTGTTTTTTGGGTTTTATAGGGACATAACATTGTTAGCTAAATTGTTTTTCCAACACAAAGCATTATAAAATTTGTATAGTAACACGATCGTTCTACCCCACCACCAAACGTTTACCCCTGATTGCACTCATCACCCATTTTTCAGTAAATTATCACTTGACCCTCTGACTGATGAGAGGAGAGGAGAGGAGGTTTGTGAAATTGGTGATGGTCTCCTATTTTCGTGCTCATCTCCTCGAAATACTACCATCTCTGCTTGTTTTTGTATTAATAATCCTCCACCATCCATTGCCTTGTTGATATTTTTGGCTACAGCTCTTGACATCCATAGTTGTTAAATGGATCTTAACAGCTCGATTAATTTGCAGGATGGACGAATAGATTACTCGGAGTTCTCTGCAATGATGAAAAAGGGTGATGGGGTGGTTGGAAGAAGCAGGACACTGAGAGGCAACCTGAACTTCAACTTGGCTGATGCCTTTGAAGTGAAGGAATCAAGCTGAAATGCTAACCAGTGATGTACAGATATCTGGATGAGAGGATTAGCAGCAGCACTGACTCAAGGCTTTGTTTGTTTGTTCGGTTGGTTGGTTCGGGGGATGTATCGTATCAGCTGTCCTTGCCCGCCATTGATATTTATTTGTTCCTAAGGAATGTCTGGAGCAACCTGTTTTATGGTTACCTGAAGGAAGAAGAACAGTAGCAGATTGTTGGGTTGGGTGCACAGCGATTTTCACCCATACTTGCTTTGCTTTTGAGTAACTACTAGTACTCCATTATGTATGGATGGATTCTCATAATCTTCTAGAACCAATTTCCAACTTAATGAAATGTGCAAGACCCTACCCTAGTACACATCAATTTGTGCTACTTGTGTTTCTTTCTTCCTTTTCCCTCTAATTTTATTTTTTACTTTTTTCTTTGTCTTCCCCTAAAATCAGGTACATACATGTTGTTTCAACGGAAAACCGCAAAATGTTTTGAGTAACATAAGATGGGACATAAAGATACTACTCTTAAGTCATTTGAAAGTTTAAGGACTTAGTTTCAATAAAAGATGAAGTGGTGGGACCAAAAATGGTGTTGACCTGGACAAGGAAGGAAGGGTAAAAGAGTCATTTCGTATAACAGAAGGATAGGATAAGTGAATTGGTGCTGGTATGAGAAAGAGGAAGAGAGGAAAGTGAGAGTCCTCCTCCAGTCATGGCAGCGGCAGCGTCTTGTACGGCGACACTCTGCTCCTCTTTCGCCGCCTGCTGCACAATCTCCCATCAAAATCTCCCTTCTTTCTCTTCACTCCTCAAACCTCCTTCGCTGCTTCCTCTTTACAAACCGACCTCGTTGAACCACATTCCTTCCGCTCGCACTGTATTGGCTCATGTCCCCAAATTCTCCGAATCCCAGGCCGCGGTGGTCGACGTGGATCCGGTAGCCGCCTACGAGGAACCCGAACCATCCTCCCAGGATGATGTTCAAGTGGCCGAAGATGAGCCCCTCACCAACCCCAAGCGCGAGGAAATTTTCGCTGTTGTTATGGTATGTTTTTCGCCCATTCCCCTTAACTTCCTTCCTCAATGCATTCCCTTTAGCAGTTAAATCTGACTACTTTGCATAAACTTTTTATTTATTTATTTTGTGCTGGTTGTTGAATTTGTTGTTATTCCTGGTATCGGCTTCTTGAATTCTATGTATTTATGTGTGATTAAACTTTGACTGCTCTGTTGTCTCAAGGAGTTTTTCTGTCTGATTTTGGTAGATTGGGTCTCGGCAATACATTGTCATCCCTGGAAGATATATATACACGCAGAGGCTGAAAGAAGCAAATGTCAATGATAAGGTTCCCTATTTCTCCGCTCTCTTTTGGTGTATGCTTTCTTGCACAATTCATGATTCCCAAACACCTGTCAACTTTGTTTGTTTCACAATGCCACCAAAATGTTTGAGTAAGACCATACTTATCTTTCATTAACTTCCGGTAGGACAGAATTAATTTGGTTGGTTAGAAATTATAGGCCCAATTTGTTTTGGGGATGAATATTGAATAGCCACAACAGTTGTGCAGTGATCCATTGGTTTGGTCCACACTGTCAACTGGTTTGCATTCTGAATAAAAGACTGGAAGAGATGTGAATGGTTTATGACTGACAGCATCCAATTCATTTGTCATGTATGGCTCCATGTTGAAAGCGTTCATTTCCAGATACTAAAGCTGAATGTGCATCTTCTCTGCCTGGCTTGAGGCAAAGTTAATGGACTTTATCATTTGGTTAAGAAGATCTGCTGGGAATCTAATCGAAAACAAGAACTTAACTAAGAATAAGAAGAAAGACGAGATAGAGGTAATGCGAAATATTCCTTCCGGTCTTTAAAAGATGAATCATTTGTTTTTACTGTTTCAAAGTTCAATGTTTGACTCAAATATTTACAAAGAAAAATAGTGCAAAAAAATTCTAGA
>JBBYHH010387004.1:0-30844 GCA_038382905.1 Daphne laureola | reverse complement strand
AAATTCACAATATACGGTGCAGATCTCCACGGATTGTGATTTACTCCAACCAACTGTCATAAGACCTTCTAATTCTTAAGTTAATCTCACGAGTCTAAGGAAAACAGACAAAAAGCTCAGGAAAGTCATTAAGCTTTCCAACTCATTACGAATCGGTCACTGAACTTTTTAGCTAGCTGAATAATCATTGAACTTTGAAATTGAACCCATTTAGCCACTCCATTAGATTTTCGGTGATGTTTTGGGTGAGAACGTCGTGAATTGAACGAAAAGTTAAACCTAAAGTGTCTCTAACTGTTCGATTAAAAAAAACACATGTTTAGAAAATACAACGTCATTTTCCCTATTTCTAATCGTTACACTTTGATTTTCTCTTTGGTAGTCTCTTAACTTATTTTTTAATCAAACAATCAAACGCACTTTGGGTTTATCTTACCGCTCAATCCCCGTTGTTCTATCACTTAAAACAAAGTGAAAATCAGATTCAATTGCTAAGTTAGTATAATTTTGAATCAGTAATTTATTCAGCTAGATAAAAAAATTCAATGACTAATTTATGTGAATTAAAAAATTCAACGGTTTCTGGTACTTTTTACCCGTGAATAAGTATTCAAATAATGTACACGATCCTTGAAGAACACCTATTCCAATAATCCTCTCCTCATAGCTCCAAGGGACTCCACTACATATAGTCACAACACTCCACGTTGATCACACACCAAGAGTAGGGTCAACTATGAGCCCACTTGAACCATTGGTTCTGATACCATTGGGAAGTGTCAAGCTAGCAAATGAGATACCAAATACTACGATATAAGCCCTTCCATACCCGAACCAAGATAGTCGATAGTACTAATTAAACTAAACTATATTGTGGCCTAAAAAGTTTAGAACAATAGTTAACACTTCAACAACGAAGATTTATAATAAAATTTGAGCAGTTTTAAGAGTCATATATCAAAAACATGTTGAGACTAAGGGCTTCAGGTTATTTCCCCATCCAAGTTTTCCTTACATTTTCTTCAATGAATCCCTAATAACCATAATAATGCTTGCAAGAGCTTGAAAATTGTGGATGCTTCTGGCTATGAGCTCTTGCCATCTGGTGAACATAAAACTATGGCTAGAGATTAAAAGCTTTCTTTCCCTGATGAATTAGCTTTCAGCAGTGACTATAGGTCAGAGATGGCTAGTTAGGTTTCAGGTTTTCCATGCTTGTAGGTGTTTTAGTTCTGCTTTCTTCAGTTAAGAAGTGGGTTTGGTAGCTTTGGTACTTTTCAATGTGTATATATCGTCAGAAAGAATAACATTTTTTGTTGTTGTTGTTGTTGTTGATGTTTTGGATATTCCACCATTTCATCTTTATGTTCAAACAACAAGATACTTACTTATTAATTACTCACAATAACACATGCCAAAAAGGGCAACTGAAACTAATCCTGGTAAGAAAGATATACATGATACTCATACTCCATACATTCATAGAGCAAAGGTTAAGAGAACTAACCTGTAACCCGACCGATTCATACCGAGAATTACTAGCTAGGTCTCGTGTTACCCTTTAGCGACGCTCATGATATACTCGATTTCCTCTGCAACTTCTTTCATGGAAGGTCTGTTCTGTCTCTTCTCCTCCAAGCAGTTCAATGCCAGATAACCCAATGCCTTCATGGTATCCAACTGTAGCGGACTCGGTTTCTCTGTCAGCCTAGGATCAATCAGCTGCAACATCTTCTCCTCCTCCACCATTCTCCGCGCATACACAGCTAAGTTCACATCATCAGTTTCCCGGTTGAAATCTATCGCTTTCTCACTCGTCAACAGCTCCAACAGAACAACTCCAAAGCTATACACATCGCTCTTATCTGTCAACTGGTAGTTCCTGTAATACTCTGGGTCTAGATACCCGAGCGTGCCTTGAGCACACGTCGAAATGTGGCTCATATCTGTGTGAGCCAACCTAGATAACCCGAAATCCGCAACTTTGGCATTCAATTTCACATCAAGCAAGATGTTGCCAGACTTCACATCACGATGATATATCGGAGGAACAGCAGAGGAATGCAGATAAGCAAGACCATCAGCAGTATCTAGTGCAATCTGGAGGCGTTGCATCCAATTCAACGAGGTTTTAGTCCCGAAATTCGGACCGTGCAAATGATCAGAAAGGTTGCCGTTTTTTATGAACTCATAGACCAAGACCGGCTGCTCGAGCTCAACGCAGCATCCGAGCAACTTCACCAAACTTCTGTGATTGACTTGGCAAAGAATCCGGACTTCATTGAGGACTTGATCAGTTCCTTTGGTGTTCCCGAGCTTCGCACATTTGACCGCAACAACTGTTCCATCATCTATTATACCTTTGTAGACATCACCATAGCCACCAGAGCCAAGAATCCGGTCCCGGGAGAAGTTGCTGGTGGCTTTATTCATCTCTTTCCCGGTGAAGACTTTCGCAGCTCGGCCTGTACTGTTGGCGTTCAAGATTCCCTCTCGCTCCTTTCTCAGTCTCTCTTGTGATTCTATAATCCGCCTGTTTCGCTTGTACAACAAGCCAGTTATTCCTGCAAGAATTACTGCCCCAGCAATTCCTGCTGTTAAACCTGCAAGGAATTTTTTTTTTACTTCTCACCCTTTTGGGTACTTCACTAACTAAATAAAGATAACAAATATGATAGGTAAGAAATCTGGAAGTCGATTATTCAAATCCAACGTTTTCTCAGAGTTTCTTTCAGCGCACGTAAGGTAAAAAACAACCAAAAATCACCAGTGGGAAAATACTCCATCAGTACCTGCAATCAACGCCGTCCGGTCCGAGTCATCGCATCCGTCAGGATTCTGACACGTAACGTCTGAAGTAAAAGCAAAATTTGGGTTTTTAGATTGTTTTCTTGAAACAAAAAGAAAAGGGGAAAATGTCGAATGAAGGCACTCACTTTCCGCGCAAATGCCTTGAACAGGGTCCCACTGGAGGCCGGACCTACAGAGGCAACGACTGACCCCATTCGGGTCGGGTCCGCAAATCGAGTCCGGATCACAATCCGCCTGAGACCCACACAGCGGCTCCAACGGCAGTGCCCACTGAATTTCCAACCCGGGACTCGGCCACCGGTCAACCGCCGATCCCAGATCCAAGTTCACGAAGCTGGTATACGCCCGACAACCCGAATCCGTAACCCGGATCGAATACGTCGTCGCCGACCCACCAGGCCGGAACGTGCAGCAGAGCAGACTCCCACAAGGCGCGGCGGAGCTCGTGGCGTTAGCGTAGACATGGCACAAGCTGGAAGACGAGCAGTTGAGCGGAGACCGGAGGAGGAGATCGGTGCAATTAAGGTAGAAGATAGTGTTACCGGTGGTGACATTGAAAGGTAAAGTGTTGTTGAGCTGGACGCCCTGGGAGGGGAGATCGGCGGCGACGCAGGTTTCCGGTAGGAATCCGGCGGGGCGAATCACGAGGCGTTGATCGGAAGGATTGATTGAGGTGATTGGGTAAGAATTGTTGAGGGTGTTGAAGTGGAGAGTTCCGGCGGCGGCGTCGCAGCGGATCTTGTAGGACTGGTCGCCGCAGGTGGGGGTGGTGCTGAGTGGGTAAGGGACGGCGGTGGATCCGCAGTCGGGGCACTGGACGGCGGCGGAGGACGGCCAAGCCGTTGCTAAGAGGAGCGCCGCCGTTAGGAGGAGGAGGAGTGGAAGCGTGGCCGCCATGAGGGAATTGTGGAGGAGTTTTGGAGGGTTGAAAATGGGTATGTAATGTTTAAAAAATCAACAAGTTAGTCTCATCCATCTGGTTGGTTTCTGGAAGTTTGGTACAAGGATTGTCAAAGTAGCTGTCTGGAGTGGAATTGATAGTCAATGATTTCGACTCCAAATCATCTATCAATGTCTCAAATACAACGTGCGGTGCGGGCCTCAACTCAATCCACACATTTTCCTTCAAATATACAAACACACCCTAAATTGGATCCATTTTATTTCAACCTTTGAATCATAGTTACCAAAACACCCATTTTTATTCATGACCATTTCTACCTCATTACGGATGTCTTCTACCGACTGTTTTCCACAATAAAATGAACTTGCAGGCCATGAATATAGTATAACCTTCGAACCGAAACCCAAAGGATAGGGCTCATGAACTTGGAAACGAGTCACAAGGCAGATTCAGATCCATGGTTTCACGTCAGATATTCATGCAATCCTCACACCCACTAACCCCACCACACGCATATGTAACGCATGAACAGTTGAACCAACCAATTCCTGTGACGCCTAACATGCAGAAGCAGTCCACATATCACCCTCCTAAAGACCCATCAAGAACACTCATCCAGGCAACAGAAACAACAAAGACAGGTAAAAAGGCAAAACAGAAACTGGAGAGAGCATAGGGATGGAGAAGACAAAAGAAAAGGCTGTCAACTTCTTTCAGATGCCCCTGCACTACCCCAGGTACACTAGGAAGGATTACCAGGACATGCCAGAGTGGAAACTCGATCAGCTGCTCGCGGACTATGGATTACCGGCCCAAGGCGACTTGACCTACAAAAGAGAGTTTGCAATGGGTGCCTTCCTCTGGCCTGACTACAATAGCTACAATGAATCTTCTCTCAGCAACAAAGTAAGGTGACCATTATATCATAAGCCTGCCAAGTGTTAGCATGCACCAAATTTCTATTGTATTAACTCACCTGGGTATAAGTTAGAACCATCTCTTTTAGTTGTGAATGCTAATATTTCCATTTCTCAGATGACTGGTATGAAAATCGGAATGAGTGTTTTATTTACTACTCAGACTGCAGAACAGAACAGCTTGACGAAACTAAAAGAAATGCATTATTGACGACAGGCGTTTTTATACAATGGCAAACCATAGGTTCACATTCCAATTAATCACTAATATCAACAAGCAAACATCAAACATACTCAGATTTGTTAAAAAGACAACACCTACCATATTTTCTGAACAGTGTACCTAGAGACACCTGCGAACACGCCTAGAGTTTGGGTTTACTGATTCTGCTGCAGCAGCACCTTCCGCAACTTGATCAATTCCGTATACACTGCTGCCACTCCTCTTCCGCCCTATGAGTTTATTTGAGTTCTCATCGCCCGACGCAAAGGTTTTCAAAAGCTCGGACAACAACGACGGACAGGATTCCTCCAAGTGCTTAAATCCTTCAGACTGCATCACCACTGCAAAACGTAGAATTATCCATATCAGTTTCTGTATTACAAATAACAGCAATATACTTTCAACCTTGTAAAACATAACATGAAGACTCATAGAGCGAGATAACAAACATAGACAGACATCTGGATAGCTTCCATGTCATGAGGCAGACCATAGAGGGTTCACACCACATTCAAACCCATTAAAAAAATTTCAATCTATAACCTATGACTATGTGCTCATAATGGTACTTTCTGAAGCATGGATTAAAATTCAAAAACTAATCACATCAAAACCCAAAATTACAAGAAAATCAAGAGAGAAGCTTAAAAACAGAAGATAATCATCACACAGCACCTTAATTCCAACTATCTTGGGGTCAGCAGAATGAAGCTTATAACATCAATTAATTGACTAAAATTGCTTAACAATATCAATTCATGCTAAAAAACATATTGTCAAAATTGTATGCCGCATGCCCTTCTTGTCACAACTACCTTATGAAGGAATATTGAGATTAAACTCCAAACCATCATTTCCATACATAATTCCACTTGCAATATTATGACAGTGATGAGTTCAAACACTTGCGAAACAGCTATAGTCATGTCTAAAGATGAGTATAAACCAACATGCACATCATAGAAGATGACTGAGCTTAAACACATATCTATAGATAACAAGTTTGAATTTCAGCAAACACTCACCTCCCAGATTTGCTGGATTTGCAGCAAATTTTAAGCAGACTGCCTTCAGCTGCACACACTGGTGCTGCTCAGCAAGGGCAAGTGTTGTAGCTACAATATCGGCAGTCAGCTCTTCACACAACTTTGCCTCACATAACAACTTTAGGCGATCCAAATTGTAAAGATCAGCAGCAGCCAACAAATGTTGCACCATATTTGTGGACATGGACATTGACATTGACCCAGTGATCTCATGTACAGCAGGTAGCTTGTCCGTATAAATATACAGAAGCATTGCCTACAAACAGAAAGAAGGTTGATAGGAGAAAACACTTGCTATCTAACTTCATTACATCTGTGCACAAAGTCATGATATTTGCTTATAGATGCAGCACGATGTTTAAATTTAACATCCATAAGAACAGACACATGCAAACACACATGTTCATTATCACCCGTGAAATTTTTGAAGCATACCAGAAGCCTTACCCTAAAGATAGAAGGTTGAACATCTTTCACTTCCACCTTATCCATGTTTGTATCACCCACAAGCCCAAAAAACTGTGCTCTGAAGACAGGTGAACGAGCAGCTAAGATCAACTTGTGAGCTTTGAACTTCTCATCACCGACCTGGAAGACAACATCACAACCAACTTCAGAGTCTAACAAGTCTCTAAGACCCTGACCCATGTTTGATGCTGGAAGAGCTATGGAATATTGTTTTGGCCCCTCCAGGCGAGTTCTCACTACACCAACAGTGCAGTTTAATACAATACAATCGTCTTTTATATAGTCAGAGGTCTCTAAGGTTGTTCTTCTGAAGAAACGCTTGTAACCCCTGAAATGCGTAGAAAAAGAAAGTTGTAGCAAAACACTGGAATGTAGACCAGTAGCCTTAAGACTAGATCCAAGTGCAATACCAAGCGCAAGTATTGCTAGCTTTAACGAACAAATATAAACAGGACAATTCATTTAAACAAACCTGAAACCATACACCAAACTGTTTTTACCCATACAACCAAGAACATGTAATTTAGTAAATGATTACCACCGCCACCTACTAGATAAGATTCATCTCCTTCTTGGAGATAATACCCTTGTCTTGATTTAATATATTATCTTTGCTCTTAAAAAAAAAAAGATAAGATTCAAGGAACAGGACTAAACAGCATAGCATTGGCGTCATTTAGTCCTAACCTAAAAGGAGAATAACTAACAAGAACACTGTAACTAATTCAACAAGGGATCAAGAACATTTACATCCTATACAATTTTATTGGTGAGAATGGCGATTAACTGGGCAAAACTGAAACTCTCCAGTTCCGCATGTACAGAGTTTTCTCATATACTTGATCAAACACTAATTCAAATGTATTACGAGAAACAGTCGAGTCTCCCATCCCAAATTCCAAGAGCAACAAAAACGACAGAAATGCCTTGTTAAACACATTACATACCACATGCTCCCTCTATACTTCAACGTATACGGGCCACTCTCCAGCGCGCGATCGAAGTGGCTGTGCACCTTGTGCTTCCCTTTACCGCTCTGATCAACGAGGGTGAGCTCGAACAGCGCCCGCACATCAGTCCCTTCGCTCGCCAACGCGATGAACACCGACACGTACATGGAGCTATCCTCGGGATTCTTCCCGTCGGGGTAGAAGTAAATCGCCCAGTCGTAACCACCGACCGTGAAAACGTCGCTGGAAATACACTTTCCGGCGCCCATCCCTTTGGCGAGAGAATACCCCTTAATCGAAAACTGATGGGAGCCGTTCACCGTCTCACAGACGGACCTCGAGACCGAATCCTTGATGTCCTCCATGATCTCATTGATGCCCCGCCAAAACCCCTAAAACACTGGATCGAAACCCTAACCGGAAAATCTGGGGAAGGGGGGTGTAGGGTTTCTATGGAACGGTGATGAAATCACCGGCGAGAGATTTGTGTGGAAGCGTAGGAGGAGATTATTAATACAAAGGGGATCAAGTGCCAAAACGACAAAGCCTGTCCACAGTTGAACAGACTTTTGGGCTCGTTTCGAGTTATTCGATTGGGTCGGGAAAACTTTTGTTGAAAACAAGAAGATCAAAGCGTTGGACAGCCCTGGACCTAGGCGTTCTCTATATTCCTTTGGCTTTTGTGACCTCACACAAACTTACAATTAAGGCTCCGTTCTTGACACCCTTTTTACAAAAAAAAAAAAAAAAAAAAAAAAAAAAATTAATATATTTTTAAAATTTTCTTTCTAAATCTTTTTTTTTTTTTTTTTTAGTAAAATATCGGCATGTCAGACACAGCCTAAATTTTTATTTCAAAGGTACATTATATCCATAAGCATCATTAATTTTTGGAATTTTTTTCTAAGGGAGAGAATAGTCAAAGTGTATGAGTTACAAGTGAATAAAGAGGAAAATAAGGGCACCTACGAAATTAACAATCTAATCTAATTCAAGAGATATTGAAAAAATTTCATCCATTGAAAATCCATGAAATAGTGATTATTTGGATTGAACCTACCATTCTTTTTGGGATGATTTGTGAATCGTATCGTTTTGAAGTTGTCAATTCTTTCATGATATGCATTTCATCTTTGACGTTGATTCTTGTTGAACAACTTACTATTTTAATTAACTCTTAAGACCTTTTGGATTAATGAATCTGTGAAAGAGCTTAAACCACACCGAGAATGAACTAGATTCCAAACAAATACAATGTTTGGGCAACAATGTAGGCAATGGTATTAAGCACAAACAGCTTGAACAGACTGGTGAATCAACAGGAACACTGCGGATGATAAGCTGAAGCAGTGTCAATAGTCGGTTTTAAAGAGTCCACGAAACTACAATATTGAATTATCACAAATAAAATTGTTATTTAATCGCAATGTTCGTTCTAAATTGGCTCGGTGGTTACGGATGCTGGCACTGTTGTGACTGGTTAGATGGTGGATGCTTCTCAGCGTGTGGTGGAGAACCAATTGGCTATGGTGGAGGTGAATGTTGGACAATCCATAACAAATGCTTCACGATTCCAGGGTGCCAAGCGATCGGGAAATGGTTGGGGAAAGGCTGCTAGTTTGGTAGTGGGACAACCTCAAAAGAAGTCACAGGTTTCTGATGTAATGGTGGAGGCGGTTAGTCGTAGTCTAATAGGGCAGGGGGATTTCTTGCCTCACCTAATGCCAAGAGGTGTCGGCCTTAGGTATGACCAGATCTTGGGCCGTCCTGGTTTGCTCATTCTCATAAGTTGTAGACCCGATTTAGGTTGTTTATTCTCGTTTGTATGTTCTATTTTTTGGATTTTTGATTCATTTGCTTTAGCGTTTGTCGTGTGGTTTGCTTCTTTTGATTTGACAGATAGTACATTCATAGTAAGACGACATTTATAGTGTCCCTTGATTGAGATTGTAGATGAATATTACTTCACAATAACATAATGTACTTTTGTTAGGTTTTTTAGTAACCATTTATGGAGATTAATATTCCAACTAGTGAAGTCTCACTGGTATTTGCTTGCCGTTGTTCTTAGTCTAGTCTATTTTCTCATTTTGTGTCTTTTAGAGTTGTTATAATCCTTTTGTTATTATCTAACTTTCTTGATCAATCGACTATGATGCATTTTGATTTATATTATTTTTCTTTGAATGTAAAATCAAAGTGTCTTTGCTCAAAATTTTAATTAACATTTATTTAAATCTAATAAAACTATTCAACATTTAATTTATATTTTTTCACTTCATAATTTTAACTTATAAAATCAAATAAATTACACGAAAACAAAAATTGTCACGTCTACTTTTTAAACTTTTTTTTTTTTTTTTAAACGAATTATTGTCTATGAAATTCTAATTTATACACAACAAGTCTCTACTAGACATGGTGTTGATCGCTGACCAAGCACAGAAGTGAGAAGACACAGCACACTCAAGTCGTTCATCATCCCACCCCACTCCGGCGATACACCACCGTCGATTCTGAAACCGACCCAGCCCGGAGGCACCGACGGATCCAGGTCCGCCGCCATGAAACCGCTGGGCGATGTTGACTTTCTCCGGAGCCAAACAGCCGTCAAGATCGCGGTCTTGCTCTTCATCTCCGTCACCTTCTTCTACCTAGGCAAGCAGTGGTCCCAATCCGACGGCTACCGCCAGCTCATCTTCTTCTCCCGCCAAGACCCACCGTCTTACGTCGCTCTCTCCCCCAATATCGACAAGTTCTTCAATATCTCCTCCCTAATCATTTCCGCCGCTGAACCGCCGCAAGCTTCTGATCCAGCGCCGTCTCAGTCTTCTCCCTCGATTCCGCCACAGACACTCCGACCTCCGCCACCGTCTGTTCAGATCAAAAGCTATGGAATCATCGATGAGAACGGGACAATGTCGGATAATTTCGAGGTGGGAGAGATCGATCCGGATTTGATGGAGAATTGGAACGAGACGGAGGCTCTGGAGGAGAAGAGTGAGGTTCCTAGCGGTAGGTTTGTTATTAAGAAGTTCGGTCTTTGTCCACCGAGTATGAGAGAGTATATACCTTGTTTGGATAACGTAGAGGCTATCAAGAGACTGAAATCGACAGAGAAGGGTGAGAGATTTGAACGGCATTGTCCTGAGAAGGGAAGTGGTCTGAATTGCTTGGTGCCCGCTCCCAATGGGTATCGAACTCCCATCCCTTGGCCAAAGAGCCGCGACGAGGTATGCGTTCAGCTTATGGTTCACGTAAATTTCCCTTTTGTTGTTTGTGTATATTTGATCCAAGGTGCTAATTCAGTCAGTTAGGTGTTCTCGTTTGCTATCTTTTGGATTGCTTGTATATTAGATGCCTTGGATGTTTGGTGTTTTATCATGTGGCTGGTTTTATTGATAGTATAGGCGACTCAATGGTATAGGTATGGTTCAGTAATGTTCCTCATACACGCTTGGTTGAAGATAAAGGTGGTCAAAACTGGCTTTCCAAGAACAAAGATAAGTTCAAGTTTCCTGGAGGTGGCACCCAGTTTATACATGGGGCAGATCAGTACTTGAATCAGATTGCTCATGTAAGTATTACTTGTATTTTTATTCTATTATCTAGTGCATGCATGAAGGTGGTTTGCCCATGTGATTTATCTGTTTCATCAACTGCGGAATCTTTATGCACAGATGGTTCCAGAGATTACATTTGGCAAACACATTCGGGTTGCTCTAGATGTTGGATGCGGTGTGGCAAGTTTTGGTGCCTATTTGCTTTCACGTAATGTTTCAACAATGTCTATAGCTCCAAAAGATGTTCATGAAAATCAGATCCAATTTGCATTGGAGCGTGGTGTTCCAGCAATGGTAGCTGCATTTGCAACTCACCGTCTGTTGTATCCCAGTCAAGCCTTTGACTTAATACACTGCTCTAGATGTAGAATCAATTGGACTCGTGATGGTATGCTTGCATTCCCTTACTTTGATGTTTCTTTTAGCTGTTTTATAATTGATGGCCACGGATGGGAAGTGTAGAGCTTGTTATCATATGCTTGCATTCTTGCACTATTTCTGTCTCGAACAGCTTAATTTCCAATGTTTATCCTTGATCCAATTGTAATTTCTTGAATTATCATCTTCATCATCATCATAGTGCACCTTAAACTCAGTTACGTTGGAGTTGTTGGCATGAAATTTATACTGTTCATTTTTTTCAATAGTTATAGTGTCAATTAAGTGTTAGGTAACACTATAAATTCATGCAACAAACATAGTGGCAAAATTTTATGCCAGATTCCCTTCTGGCAGCTACTTTAGGAAAGAATAATGAGATGAAATTCCTAAACAGTCATTGGCATAAATTTTGTCAGATTACATGAAAAATGTTATGACATGGTAATGAGTTGAGATAGTTGCTATATGTTTTATCACAAGATTGATATAGTAAAATCTACATGCATATCATATCATGGAATATGAGTAAATTGGACTTTCTAGAGTATTTTATATGGAAAACAGAAATTTTCTAGGGTTCTCTTGACAGCTGGAATTTTCATTGTGCTTCGGTAAACTGGTCTTTCAAGCTGTATCTGAGATAAATCTGTCTTAATGGTTGGTGGTTTAGATGGAATCCTGCTCCTAGAGGTTAATAGATTGCTCAGGGCTGGTGGGTATTTTGCTTGGGCGGCACAACCAGTTTACAAGCATGAAGAAGCCCTTGAGGAACAGTGGAACGGTAAGCTGCTTATTGAATTATTTTCAGTTAGCCACTTTGAGCCGATTGTAATACTTGCGTTATTGATTTCTCTATAGAACGTGTTTTGTTTGCATTTCATTTTTTCCTTCATTGATCTTTCCAGAGATGCTGAATCTCACTACTCGTCTATGCTGGAATCTTGTGAAGAAGGAAGGCTATATTGCAATATGGCAGAAGCCCCTTAACAATAGTTGTTATTTAAGTCGTCAAGAGGGCATGACACCTCCCTTGTGTGATCCAGATGATGACCCAGACAATATATGGTTTGTGTCACATTTTGCACTCCCAATGCTCAGTTAGTTAACCACGTGCTAAAAATCTGTACTCTGCACTGAAGTAAGGAGATCAATAATGACCACAATATTTTAGAATTGTTTAGTTCACTAGATACCTTTTTGGGGTACTCTAAACAGAGGCTTGAATCTCTTGTTTTCTTGTTAGTCAATTTCATAACTGCTAAATTTGGGATGATTGATGCAATGTTCAAACTCTTTGAAAGTGGAGCTTTTGCACCTTTGCTGATATGTCTCTTTGTATAATTCAGGTATGTTGAACTGAAGGCCTGCATCACCCGACTTCCTGAGAATGGATATGGTGCCAGTGTTCCTCCGTGGCCTGAACGTCTTCAAACTCCACCTGACAGACTCCAGAGTATACAGATTGACGCCTACATAGCTAGAAGAGAGCTATTTAAGGCAGAATCCAAGTACTGGAATGAGATAGTTGCAAGTTATGTCCGCGCTCTGCATTGGAAAAAAATTAGATTGAGAAATGTGATGGATATGAAAGCCGGATTTGGGGGGTAATTATACGATCTCCAAGCATCTTTTTCCTTATATATATATATAACCAAACCAATGTTTTTAAAGTTGTTTTATACGTTATTAAATTGTGCTAATCAATGTCTTACGCTGCTGCAGATTTGCATCGGCATTAATTGAGAACAATTTGGATTTGTGGGTTTTAAATGTGGTTCCCGTTAGTGGGCCAAACACTCTGCCTGTAATATATGATCGTGGACTTCTTGGGGTCATGCATGACTGGTATTTTCTTGACCACATCCCTGGCCTAAACAAGCTCTATTCACGAACTTCAGATAACAGTTGTCTGTGTCTTCTGCACAGGTGCGAATCATTTGACACATATCCAAGGACATACGACTTTTTGCACGCAGCTGGTCTCTTCTCAATTGAAAGAAAAAGGTAGTGTAATGCTTGTTTGTTTTCTTTGGCGGTATTAAGTACCTTTGGATCTTTTCTTGTCAAGCGATATATTTCTATTTATGGCTCCACATCATACTGAATTACTTCTGAATCAGATGTAACATGTCTACCATCATGCTTGAGATGGACCGAATACTGAGACCTGGCGGACGTGCTTATATTCGTGACTCGATCGATGTCATGGATGAATTGCAAGAGATCAGCAAGGCCATGGGCTGGCACACTGTCGTTCGAGACACATCTGAGGGTCCTCATGCAAATTACAGAATCTTGACATGTGATAAACGCCTCCTGCATGCCTGAAGCAAGGAGATAGACCGGAATAGTTTCAAGAGACAGCTGCAGAAAGAGATGAAGGCTTTCGTAACCTAACTAAACTTCACATACCATCTTGGATTTGACTATTGAAGTGAACTGCAGGTTTTCCAGTCAAATGTGAAACTTTAGGATACAGGAGATGAGGACACTGGTGAAGGCAGAGCCATTGCAGTCTCATTGGTTTCAGAAATTACGTGCTTTACATTCATAGTATAGCCATAGGTGTAAATGTAACATATTGAAGGTTGTGTACCTGTGGAAGTTGTTGCCTTTTGTAAATTGCTTTTCCACGTACCTTATACGTGGTTAGAGAACTAAATAAGGCTGAGGGAAAAGAATTCTCGTCTAAGTTTCATGGTTCATTTGTTTAAAATTAATAAAAAGTGATTAATTTTGTTCTTTAAATTTCTTCTGTGTCTTTTTCCCTATATGGTAGCTTATTTGGTGATTTAAGATGAAACTTTACACTGTTTCTGAAATTGAGTTTATATTATAGACGTGGTAGCATCATTGAATGACCAAAGAAGAAAACAGTTAAAATTGTCAAATTGACACTGATCATTGATTCAGGGTTCTATCTATCATTGTTCTTGTGTTTAGTAGAAGAGATTAAAACAAGTGGTTGATGTAGGCATCTGTTGAGCTATTGAAGGTCTGACTAACTCCTTTAGAAGATTGGATCTGTTCTGATTCTCCTGCATCAGAGCTCCCAGAGTTGTTTGAAATGCTTCAGACATTCTCTCCAAACTTTCAGCACTCACACCTCTGCAACTATTTTGCGGCTGCTCGAAAGGGTCCTCAACCTAACAAATCATTGAACGAGTTAATTGCAGAATGAAAAGAGAGCAGACAGTAATTGACACAAAGAGACTGAGTTACCATTATTGAGAACATATAGTGCTGTCTTCTTCTCTCCCACTTTCCTGTAAATGGACTTATAGCAAAGTCTGCCACCCTCAAATTTATGTCAAGAAACTGCAGTAGTATTTGGAGTCCCCAGTTAAACAAATTGCAGATGCCATAGAAAAGCTTGTCTAAAACTAAGATGAAACCAATACCTTGGTGATGAAAGATATGAAGAGCTCATCCAAGGAACTAGTATTAAGTCTTCTAGACGTATCGGATTTAAATTTTGCAATGTTCGATGCACAAACTTCTCGAACACTCTCATCAGCAATAGAAGCAAAACCTGCAAACAGGCATTCACTTATACTCTGAAAAATCAGAGGAATACAGCTGGAGCATGTTAGCTTCTACATTGGCTATGAAAATAGTATACCTGTGAGACCATCACCGTTTCTTGGGTATATTTCTTTTAGAGGAGGGAATATGGCAGGTACACATGTCTGAAAGTGGTTAGGAAGAAGATACAGATAAATATTCACAGTTTTTAAGCTTAAAGTAAATTGGAGGTCTAAAAAGTGTAGTTTTTTTCTTCAATTTTCATCGAGAATGATGCAGGAACTACCTGAAAATGGAAAATAACTAGCAAACTGAGAGAGTAAGAGCTAAAACTCCGATCCTTAGGACAATTAATATCATGAGCTTTTGCCCATTCCTTGACCTGCATGATCAAGAAGCACAAAATTACAGATCCACTTACTTGGCTGCAAAGCTTGCAGTATTTCAACTACATACCAACAGGACCATCTGACGGAAGCGAGAATCAATCTGGTTGAGCCACATCAACATTTTGGAGTTATTTTGGCCTTCTTTGTTGTCGATTGAGATGTCACAATGGATGCCCTCATGGCTCTCAAGTTTCAGAATTGGAACCATGGCATTGGGAATACATTGCAAGTTCTTGAATCCACCTGCATGTTACATTCACTTCGCATTGAGGTGAAACTGAATAGCATAAACAAGAATAATGGCACCGGTGGTCCTTAAACTATGCATGATGTCATTTAACTATTTAAAGTGTTGCTCACTCATCCTCACGTGTCAATAAGAAATTAGTGAAGGACGAACAGTTGAAAATGCTGCTTCCTCATCCTAGAAATATTTTCAAGTGTTGCTTAAATATCCATTAACTAAAGATTTAATTCCATCAATCATTACTAGCGCCTCATTTAGATATCAGGACAAGTGAGCAACACTTTAAATAGGTAAAGGACGAATGTTGCAACAATTGATAGTTCTAAGACAGGTGAGCAACATCAGACCTAATTTAAGAGCAACTGATGCTTATAACTTGCAAGAAAAAGTAAATTAACTTTCTGAACACAATGAAAGACACTAACAGAGAAATAAAAGAACATAGCAAAATGTCAAGCAACAGCCGTAGCATTAATCATGCTGTTCGACTTCTTCGACTTAGATTAGATAAGCAAATTTAGTCAACCAACAAATAGAAGACATAGAAGACCACCTTTCCAACTCAAAGCCGTATGTAAGTCCCAAAGCAAAGATTGTTTAAGCTTCTTTCCGCCAACTGAAAAATATGAACGTGCAGGTAAATCGATAGATATGTCCAAGTCTCCCGACTTTGTGTCCAGATTGGATACAAACGACCCAAAGGCCTCCACAGTGGCACCTATCATCATATAACCGCACAATTTTAATGCAGACATAAATAAGGTAAAAATGAAAATGAAAACAAAAACAAATAAACCTCTAGTAACCGATATAAATTACCCCTCAAACTTGGGACTGAATTAACAGCTTCCTGTAAGTCCTGAATTAAATTGTATCGCATAACTGAATCCTGCTCCGAAGGTCTTATTACCGCAAGAATTTCCCGAAGAGTTGACTCCACAATTTGTGATTTCATCTCTATTACATAATAAAACACTCAAAGTTTGTGGCTAAATTCGATACTTAAGAAAGTAGTCAAAACAAATAACAGTTCACAAAAAAAAAAAATATAAAAAAAAAAAAAAAAAACAGAACTAGAAATCTAGTCAAGTCATGCCCAATAGCTATCACCTTTGGAATAAATAACTGCGTAAACCATTGCATCTGAAACTATATAAAGCTTGGAACTACTTACACAATATGTATACAATAAAAATGGAAACTTTCATCCCAACCACAGACAGTATCTTAGCATTCAAATCAGTTTCCCTAGAAGATATCACATTCTTTCACTTTCTATTTTCTCACATTGCAAAGTGAAAAGGCCATTGAATTCGCCCATGCAACCTCGTTCAACCTGGTTTCCAAAATTTCGGTTCTGTGACTAAAAGAAATCATAGAAAACCACAGACAAAGAAGTGAAAATGCATGGTCTAATGCAATGAAATGCAAATTCTGAAGCAGTCAACACAATCAAAGTAACAACTTTTCCAGTTTCCACCCAAGAGGTCAAAATCAGCAAACAGAAGTACTCTACAGATGGACAGCACAGCAACTAGGGAACCAAAAAAGTTCCGAACTTCCGAACACAAATCGTATCTTTTTTTTGAGCAACGAACACGATCACAAAAATTATAGAATGCCCATCGAACAGAAAACACAGTAGATAGTGATAGTCTGCAGGCGGGCATGAAGAGACGAAAATCCCCACTTGCTTTTATGTTTATGCTTACCTTACACTACAGTAGGGGTTGCTTTAGTCGTTCCGCTTTCTTGTCAAGTCTTCATATGAAAACCAGAGACTCCTCGGCAACCCCTAAACTATATCCGGAGTAAGTAGTCTCCCAAAACTGCTCCATAAAAGAGAATGCGAAAAAGTCTCAAATTATCATCAACGTCTCTTAATTGCATCCAAATTATCATTATTTTTTTAAAATACTCTATATTATTATCATCGTTATACTTTTCGATCCCAATTCATCATCACTATTTCTTTTTGCCAGCGTAGTGAATTTTTTTTATTGATGGAGTCTATTTGTCACCGTCGAAAAAATCTGAAATGGATAAATAAATACATTGAGTCGTAGATCGGGCTCTAGGGTTGTCAGATCCCGATCTAAGGCCGTCAAATCGCGACCTAAGACTGCCAGGTCGCGGTCCAAGGCCATTGAATCGCGAACCCGGACCTCGAATCGACGATCCTAGGATGGAATCCAGCGACCCTAGGCCTCGATTTGACAGTCCTAGACCGCGAATGGTGAATTCTGGCAATGTTGGAGGCGGCGGTTAATGACGATGACGATGACCTGGCGGTGGCAAGTACCAACAGAGATGCCATGTGACAAAATTTTAATATCGTCTACCAACGTGATGGTAAAATGAGATCAATAAATTATTTTAGTGGCAAACTTGAACCATTAAACTAAAGAGGGGATCAAATAATTTTTTTTTCTCTTTAAAATAATGATAGTTTGAGTCCAATAACTAAACGTTGACGACAATATGAGAACTTTACCCAAAGAGAATCAAGAAAAGGAAAAAAAAATCTCAATTTAGCCTTAACTTGAAATGGACCCAACTAATGTGATATGGGTGATAAATAAAAGTGTAAAAAGATTTGGAAAGAGAGAGCACAAAATGATCACCTTAATCACAACTGCTTTAGAGTTTGTGATATAAAATTTATAGTGATAATTAATTGTTAAAAATTAGCTGACATTATAAATTTATGGAGAAGCGTAGTGTAGTGACAAAGTTTTATATCAGATGTCTTTCCCATCGCAACACAATCTTCTTTTGAAGAATTTAAACCCGTATCATTATAAATTTTTACATTTTTATATAAAATATCATGAAACGATGATAAATTAAGATAATTACTCTAATGATGTCTCGTTATAAGGTTAATATTACAAAATCAACATGTATATCATAAAACATATAATAAAAAAGAGAGTAGAAATTACTTTGAGAAATTCTATGAAAGCTTCGATACTCTTTCATTAAACATATATTATTTACTATTTTGGTGTACACAAAAATTCAAAATTTTAGATCTTTCAAATTGGAATTGGAGGCTTCTGGAGCTCCATTATCCAATAAAAGCCTACTCATTTTACACCACTACTGACACTACTTTTCTTTGGAAGATGGGAACTTTAACAGGAAAATTTACAAGCAACTGCTGAAGAAATTGTTGCTAACATTTCTCTATTGTTTCGCAAAACTTAAACAGAAATAATACACCAAAACCATAACTGTTAACTCCTGAAAACAAGCAAACAAGCTGGTGATTTCAACCAAACAAGAAGTTAAATGTTTTTTACCATTGTGGTAGGGATGAAGTACAAGTACATTCCTATAATATTGGTACCAATTCCCTGCAATTGGTTTCAGAACTGAGAATGGCAGGTAACATAAGAAACACACATTCAAGTACTTAAAAGATCAGAAACACTCACTCAAACAAGAAAACAGATCATGCACTTCTTTCTCCACTGGCCAAGCCAAGCATAAATTCATCCAACAAATAGAGAAAATGTCGATCATCATCTCTATCTAGCCTTCTCTTGGCAGCTTTTCTACATCAATGAATGCTCCAGCAACAATCATTGCACCAGCCAATGCTCCAAACACAAGTCCAGCCTTTTGCACACCACTAAGCCGTTGCGACGAACCCTCTAAGGACTCTGCTGCTGGTGTCTCTACTGTCCTATGCATCATCAGATGCTGATTCTGCATCGCTGAACCTATATTCCAGGTGCTCTCGTATTCATCCGGACCTTGTAGATATGACTGACGAGGTGTCTCCACTCGATGATAAACTGCAGGATATTGTGCTACAAGACTAGTAGTCCTCCCACCATAGCTCTCGTAACTGGTTGAATTCTTTGGAATCAGTTCAGCTATTGAAGGTCTGACTACCATCTTTAGAAGACTGGATCTGTTCGGATTCCCCAGCTTGAGGGCTGCTACAGTTGTTTGAAATGCTTCAGATATTCTCACCAATTTCTCAGCACTGACACGTCTGCAACTATTATGCCGCCACTCAAAAGGATCCTCAACCTAAGAAGTCACCGAAAGAGCCTGTTATCGCAGGTCGAAAAGAGAGCAGTAATTGCAAAAAAGATGGAGATTGAGTTACAATTATTGGGTGTTCGCTGTTTCTCCTTCCCTCCCATTTTCCAGTGAATGGACATATGCTGAACTCTGAGGCACTACGACTTATGTCAGCAAACTGCAGTATTTAAAGTCCTCAGACAAACAAATTCCAGAGACCATAAATAATTTCACATAAAAAAATGTTTGTCTCAAACTAAGATGTAACTGGTACCTTAGTGAAGAAAGATATGAAGAGCTCATCCAAGGAACTATTATTAGCTCTTCGAAATGTATTAGATTTGAATTTTCCAATGTTTGATTTACAAGCTTTACGAACGTTCTCATTAGCGACATTAACAAAACCTGAAAACAGCCGTAAGTTATACGTAGACCGAAATCAGAGGAATAGAGCTGGAGCATATTAGCTTCTACATTGGCTACCTTCAGTCTGGTTATGAGAATACCTGTAACAGCATTTTCTGGGTATAATTCTCTTAGAGGAGGAAATATGGCAGGTACGCATGTCTGAAAGCGGTTAGGAAGAAGATGCACATGAACAATCTCAATTTTTAAGATTAAAATAAATTTGAGATCCTAAAAAATGTACTAGCTTTTCGTTCAAATTTCATCGAGAATGATGCAGGAACTACCTGAAAATGGAAAATAACTAGCAGACAGAGAGTGTATGAGCTAAAACTCCCATCCTTGGAAGAATTAATGTTATGCGTTTTTGCCCATTCCTTAACCTGCAAGATCAAGATGCACAAAATTAAAGATCCGCTTAATTACTTGGCTAAAAAGTCATTATTTCAACTACATACCAGTAAGACCATCTCACGGAAACGCTTATCTATTTGGTTGAGCCAAAGCAACATTTCGGACTTATTTTTGCCTTCTTTGTTGTCAATCGATATGTCACAATCGATGCCCTGACGGCTCTCAAGTTTCACAATTGGAACTTGAGCATTGACAATAGGTTGCAAGTTGTTGAATCCACCTGCATGTTACATTCACTTGTCATGTAGGCAACAAAATTGAATTGCAAAGGCAAGATTAATGGCACAGTGGTCTTTAAACTCATACTAGATCTACCGAATGTGCAACAATCGATGTTTAGCTCTTTAAAGTGTTGCTTACTCATCCTAGAACACCATGGAAGACACAAACAGAGAAATAAAAGAAACATAGCAAAACGTGCAAGCATCAGTCGGCATTCAACACGGTGTTCAATTTAGAAAACATAAGCAAATTAACTCAACCAACAAATCAAAGACATACAAGATCACCTTTCCAACTCAAAGCTGTGTACAGCTCCCGAAGCAAAGCTTGTTTACCCTCCTTTCCAACAAACGAACCTGCAGGTAAATCGATAGATATGTCCAAGTCTCCCAACTTTGTGTAGAGATTGCATATAAACGACCCAAACGCCTCCACAGTGGCACCTATCATCATATAACGACCGCACAGTTTTATTGCAGACAGATTTAGAGTAAGCAAAAACAAATAAACCTCTAATAACCGAGATAAATTACCTCTCAAACTTGGGACTGATTTAACAACTTCCTGTAATTCCTGAATTAAATTGTATCGCATCATCGAATCCTGCTCCGAAGGTACTATTACCGCAAGAATTTCCCGAAGAGTTGATTCAACAATTTGTGACTTCATCTCTATTCCACTAGAAAACGCTGACATTTTGTGGCCACATTCAATACTTAAGAAAGTACTCAAACCAGACAACAATTTACAGGAAACAAATGTAGAGATGTAGTCAGTCATGCCCAATTGCCCAGTAGCTATGATATCACCTCAGTGGAATAAATAACTGTGCAATGGCCTCATCAAAACAAACAGGTTTTACAGACGTGCGTCCATAACACGACACAACCACAGTTAGTATCTTAGCATTCAAATCAGTTTAGCTAGAAGATATCTCATCCTTCACTTACTATTTCCCAGAATCAGTGAGACAGTGACTCTAAAAGATATCCATAAACAGCCAGAAACAGAGAGGTGCAATTGTGCAAATTCATGGTCAGAAGCAGTCAACTGCTTATTATGAAGCAGTCAACACGATCAAAGCAACACCTTTTCAACCCTAGAGATCAAAATCTACGGATAACCAACTGTGGGCAAACCAAAATAAACAATAAATTAAGACACAAGCATGGATACAACTCAAAATCATACTCAAAATGATTCAAAATCAAATGCTTACAGCAGTCTACAGATGGACAGCAACTGGGGACTCAGAAAAGTTCCAAACTTCCGAAACCAAATCTTAACTTTTTAAGAGCAACGAACACGATCAGGAAAATGAAAATCACTGCGAGTTTTGTCAACCGGGAGACACTGAGAAACGAAAACAGACACACAGCGAGTCTGCTTTATAGTGGATACTCTCTTAACTTAACTTAGCGGAGAAGTTGAAGTTGCTTTATAGTGGTCTCACTTTCTTGTCATCAAATGAAAAACAGACAGGTTATCTTATTGGTTTTACATTTTTTATTTACGGAGGAATGTGATTTTGTTAGTAACCTTTTCAAATCTTTCATTTTACCATTAACTTTTTATCTAAGGTAAAAATGTAATCAACATTTTATTAAATGGGTAAATCTGTCATTTAACGTTTAGTCATGAAACAATCAACGATTGTTAGAGGCGAGACAGTCACGAACGATGCATCAGATATCGGGAAACATATCGGTAGCTCAAGTGCGACAGATTATAGCCTCGTTCAGCTGAATCGAGACAAATAAGGTTGCGTTTTTCGTCATAGGTCTGTTGCGATCGGTGATGTTCCGGTACTGGCTGAGCGAGAAAAAGACTCATGTTAGTCTGGTGGAGGTTCTGAAAATGTTGAGGGATAACGGTTCCGTCATACCATATTGCATCATCGGTTCAGTAGAGTGTCAAATTTACCCCTAAAATTAAACGTTAATTACATTTTTACCTTGGAAAAAAAAGGGCTAAATTATCTATTACTCCCCTAAATTATGTTGATTCAATCACTTTAGTCCCTAAATTATAATTCGTTTTAACTCAGTCCCTGAACTATACAACGTTAATCACTTTGCTCAATTGACCATGTTAATGTTAGTTGACTTTAGGAAAAAATACCTATTATGGTCCTAATTTTTTTTTCCAATCTATACCTAAACACCCTAAACCTATTATATCTATAAAAAATACTCTCGTCCTCAGTAACTTTTCTTCGTGCCTACCAATCTACTATCCTATCGTTCTCGTCGTCACAGTTTCTCCCTCTATTTTTTTTATTATCTTTTTCTGCCTTCAAAACTTTAAATTTATACAAATATGACCCTAAATCGTTAAGTAATTGACGGTGTTAAGCTCACCGACGCCAAGTTATCGAGTCAAATGACTAAAGTGCTAGGACTTACATAATTTAGCACTAAGTGAGCACAAATTTTAATTTAAGGACTAAAGTGAACGAGTTAATATAATTCAGGGAAGTAATAGGCAATTTGACCCCCCAAAAAAATTGGAAAAACAAAAGATTTTTTAAAATTTAATGGTAAAATTAACTTCTTTTATTTATTTATGTTTCGTACAATATAAAATGAAGCGAGTTAGTCGCTAATTTATATGATGGGTTACACAAAAGTGTAATACTTTATGTTTCTAATAAAAACTTATACTTCCAAAACATAAATAAAAGATGTAAAGCTAATAACCCAAGTCCACTTTTTGAGAAAGCACCTGTAATTGTTCACCATAATTCATTGAAGTCTGAGGAGAGTGTCCTCGTGAAAGATCAAAACTTTAAATTTGCAATTTAAACTCCTCCTTGGAACTAGAAGCAAGACCATCCATCTTCTCACCCACACCAAATTACTAGTAACTCACTCCTTCACTGATTGTAATGTGAAAAATTACTTTTGTTTTCAATATCTACTTTATTTTATTAACATCAAACAACTTGGTATTCAATTAAATCAACTCTATTGACGTATCATGTGAGATTGTAAGAACATCTCCAACAGACTCTTCATTTTATTGGATTGGTCAATTTTAAAGAATTTGAGACTATTTTTTGATCCAACAGCTTCTCCATCACATTCTCTAAAATGCGGATAGACAGAAAAAATGAAGATGGCTCGCTATATTTGGCGCACTCGCCAAAAATTTAAACGAACGCTCTCTCATTAATTTTTCACACTTTCCCACGTCCTAACCAATCAATTACCTGACTCATCGTTGCATCTCTCCTCTCTCAACCAATCAATTATCTAACTCATCGTTGCATCTCTCATCTCTCCACCTTCGTTCCACTATTTGTCCTTCCATTTTTTACTTCTCTGATCCTTTCATTTTTTGCTTCTCTATTCCTTTCATTTTTTTGTTTTTTCTATAAAACCCTCTCTTTATTACGTCTATATAAATAATTTTTATTTGTTAAAAAAAAAATAATCAATTGATTTAGAAACATATGTACGTATATGTAATAGTAAAAAAGTGACTAGCATACATATTAGTAAAAAAAACTAGTCTCGAATATAATGGTGGCTGGTAAATGAGCCCCCCAAAAAAAGTCTCAAATAAAAATTAATTTATTATTTATCAATTAAAGATGTAGAATATTTTGATTATTGTAATAAATGTGAGATTCTCCAAAATGAAGAAACTGTTGGAGTTTGAACAAAAATATTTTAGAGAATATGGCTTTTACTTCTCCATTTTGAAGAAACTTTTAAGGTGTTGGAGATGTTCTAAGCTTTCAATTCACGTATCAATTCTTCTTTTAAAAGGCTATCAGAAGAAAGTATGTGAGATTGTTCTTCCTAAGAACAACTCCAATGCTTGTCAAAATAGTATATAAACATCTAAAACTCCCTCAATCAATTTCTTGTTATGAAGGATCTGAAGTCGACTTTCAGATGCTCTTCTTCCCTATGAACATTAGCGCCTTATAAAGTTCTTCCTCTGTACTTTCCAGTGGTTACTTGACGATCAAGCTTCCATCTTTTTGACCCCCTCCCTATCTCTGGTAATTGTAATGCCTCTTTGAACCTTGAAATGTTAAACCGTTCGAATGCATTTCTGATTTTAGCGCCATAGGCATCATGTCCGGATGCTGATTCTGCCTTGTTGAAGGTTGGTTTCTGGTGTTCTGGTACTGATTATGGTTCTGCAAATGTGAATGAAGTGGCCTCTGCACTTCAAGATGAGCTGCAAACAGGGGCAGACCTAGCATGGGAGCAGTGGGGGCAGTCAACTGCTCCCATTGAACTTTTTTAAAGTTTATGGTATATATGTATATTCAGAACAAGTTTGAACCCTACCTTTGAAATTTACCCGCACACAATTAATACTAAGAACTTATTACACACATATCATTGTACTATACCTGAAATTACTCTTATCTCCTTAACTTAGAAACTAAATACTTAAACGCTTATAATTCCTACACTTAAGATTTTTATATAGTTCAAACGAGCTATTATCAACTCGTGCTCCGCAACAGGTGCATAATCTTGATTAAGTTGTACTTTTTTTATATTAATATATAGTAAAAAAAAATACGGAAAAAAATAAAATAAGGACAATAGCTAGTAAAGATTGAAGATAATTTTCGATTCAATTTCATCACATGATAATCGAGAAGTAATATAAGATTCAAAAAAGAAAAAAAAAGTATGTGAAAAAAGAATGTATGGGCTTTAAAATATATGTAAAAAAACAAAAATAAAACAACACATGTGTTCATGGAAAAATTAAAAGAAAACATTAAACTTTGAAAAAGAAACTGAAAATAAGAGGTAAGAAGTGACAAAAAGAAAAAGTAAGAAAAAAATAATATGTTAAAATTTCTAAATAAAATTGGAAAGAGTTAGAACTAATGTGCAAAATGAATAAAAGTAAGAGGTAAAAACGAAATTTTGCTGAAGAAAAAAAATAAAAATAAATTTTCGTCCCTATTTGTAAATAAATAATATGAGAAAATTTAAAGGTTAATTAAATTTTGAAATAAATGCTATCATTTTTTTTATAAAAAATGTGATAATTGATTTATCCTTTTAAAAGTAACAAATAAAAGTAGAGAATGAAAAATATGAAAATATAAAATATTCAAATGTTCAAATAAAAAGATTGAAAATATTTGGGACCGGTATACAAAAATAACAAACGAAATAGGTAAGAATTTATTTTTAATAAGATAATTTATTGTATGAAGTTTGATTTAATGTAGGATATGTAATTTACAAAGAAAAAAAAAACAAAGAAAGAAAGAAAAAAAAGACACACAAGTTCACACCTTGTAAAAAACTTAATTAAGTATTATAGGTGAGAAAATTGTAATTTAATAGATCTAAAAAATAATTTAAAAAAACCTATAGTTATGCATCAATTTAAGAGTAATGCACTCATCGACACCTAACAAAAGCATCCAATTATTGTAGTTGCTTGTTTTCAAATGTTATTAAAAATAAAATTTTGTAAAATTTTGAAACTTTACGAAAAGAAAATATTATACAACTTTTGATATAGATAAATTATATTGTAAAATGTAAAAAAAGAAAAAAAAGAAAAAAAAAAACATTTGTGAAAAAAACACTCAAAAAGATTAAAACACTTTTAAATGATGATATCAAGATATTGAGAATATTTTATATTATTATAGGAGAAAATAAAAATATTGCAAAACTTTTAAAATTGAAGAAATATAAATTTATATGTAAAGAATAACATTTGTGAAAAAATTACCAAAAAGAAAGAAAAACTTTTTAGGTAATAATATTAAGAGAATGCAATTTTTTGACATTAATATGTAAAAATAATAATAATAAGAAGTTAGAAAAGAATTATTCTATTAATAAAATAATCATTCAATCATATTCATTTAAAATATATAATTATAGGATGATTAAATTAATTTAATTGAAAAAAATTAAAAAAACAAAGACAAAAACAAAAAAACAAATAATAAACCAACTTAAGTGCCCATCCACACCTAATTAGGGAAACAATTAAAAGAAGAAGAAAAAATGAAGAGAAAAAACAAAACAAAAAAATCAAATTGGGTGCATTGGCAGTGGCACACACAACAAAAACATCAAAACACGGTAGCCAACATGTTTCTAAATGTTATATATATATAATTTGCCCCCACAACGATATTTTTTTTCTCGATCCGTCATTGGCTGCAGACCTTTGTGCCACAGCATTAGTTGCACCATAGTTGTGATAACTGGTTGCCAGATTTCCAATCTGTCGAGCTATTCGAGGTCTGACTAACTTCGACAGAAGCTCATCTGTATTCCGATATCCCTGCACCATGAACACTCGTTGAGTTGCTTTAAATGCTTCTGATATTCTAATCAGATTCTTAGGAGTGACACCTCTGGAACTATTTTGTGGCTGCTCAACTGGATCCTCAACCTAGACAATCCGGGGAAAAAAAGAGAGCCTGTAATCTTCGTTTGAAAATGGAACAAAAGTTGCAAGAAAGGAATGGATGGATATACTACTTACTATTATTGAGAATTTCTTGGGCAACCATCTCATGTTGCTTCCAATACGCTCATACCTCCCAGTGAACGGACATATGGCTAACTCCGAGGCTATCAAATTTATGTCAGCAAACTGCACCATTTGGAGATTGGAGTCCACCACAGTCCAATATATATATATATATACACACAGTTAGCAATGCTATAAATTCACATGCAAGTTTATCTTAAACAAGAATGTAACCAGTACCTTGCTGATGAAAGATACGAAGAGTTCACCCAAGGAACTAGTGTTAGGTTTTCTAGATGTATCAGATCTAAATTTTTCTACGTTCGATGCACAAACTCTGCGAACACGGTCCTCGACATCAGCGACAAAACCTGCAAACAGGTGTAAATTTATACTCTGAAATCAAAAGAATAGAGCTGGAGCATATTATTCTTTACATTGACATCTGCCAAGTTATGAGAATACCGTTAAGGCTATCAACGATATTTCCCGGGTATATTTGTCTTAAAGGAGGTAATATAGCAGGAACACATGTCTGCAAGTGATTAGGATGATAGACGTACATTAATCTACTCCATGTTTAGAAAGTTTAAAATAAATTGGACATCTTTTAAATGTAGTTTTTCTTTCAATTTTCACCAAGAATGATGAGCAAACTACCTGAAGATGGAAAATAACAAGCAAACAGAGAGAGTAAGAGTTGAAACTCCCATTTTTTGAACAGTTAATATTATGAGCCTTCGCCCATTCCTTGACCTGCATAAGCAAGAAGTTCACAAATCATTGATCCATGTCTTCACCGAAATGCTTTGATTGTCTCTTCAACTACATACCAGCAGGACCATCTCGCGAAAACGCCCATCTATTTTGTTGAGCCATAACAAAACTTTGGACTTAATACAGCCCTGCAGGTTGTCGATTGAGATGTCACAAGAGATGCCCTGATAAAGACTGCTCTCAAGTTTCAGAATTGGAACTCTAGCATTGGGAATATACTGCAACTTCTTAAACCCACCTGCATGTTACATTCACTTTGCATGTAGGTGAAATTGAACGGGAGAACTAAATGAATGAAACTCCGAGGCTCCGAAGAGCCATTGACAGGAAAGAAAAAGGTGGAGGGGTGCAAGAAAGTAACAGTAATAGCGGCAGAAGCATATCTAGACAATCTACTTGACAAGGTAAATAAAGTCATTCAACCATGAGAAAGAAAACCAGGTCACCTTTCCATCTTAAAGCACTTAGCAAGTCTTCAAGTAAAGCTAGTTTAAGCTCCTTTCCAGCAGATGACTGATTTGAAAATCTAGTCAATTCAATAGATATGTCCAAATCACCCCATCTTGTGAAGAGATTGGACACGAACGAGCCAAATGGCTCCACAGTTGCACCTGTTAAACATAGATAATGTCAAGATAAGTAAGCTGAACTAGTACAATGTTCAGCGACTAATTTTCATTCTCTTCACAAGATAAATAATGTGATAATAAGTGTGACAACAAATATACAAATGGAATTGAATATTTTCCTTGTCTCTTTTGGGTTTTTTATTCCACTTTAAGTCATGACATGCACAATATGATATCTTACAACATCACTAATCAGTTACGATCATTTGCAAAATCATGATCAGAGATACCCAAAATACATGTCATGTTGTTCCCTGTAATCCACAAGCTAGCACAAGACTCACACAGTCACACATCAGTTACATGTCCAACTTTCCAAAAAGGAAAAGAAAAGAGAATAATGCCAGATTACAAATGGTTTATCATCATATCATATCAAACAGCACCTTAATCCAACTATGTTGGGGTCAGAGGCATGAAGTTTATAGTGCAATTAATAGTAAAAAATTAGTTAACACTATAAATTCATGAAAAAACATATAGTAGTTGCAAAGTTTCATGAACTAATAAGTAAATTATCAATTACATTCGGCATAAATTAACCTAAACCCAAGTCTTGCGACTTGCATCGTCGCAGAACTTTGATGTATGGAGAATAAAGGGTAAAAATAAAGACAAGAAAAAGAAAACCTAATATGCAGAAAGCACTTATGGCTGGGTACCAGCAAAATTCAGAATAATTTACCCTTCAAGCTTGGGACTGATCGAACAACTTGTAGTAATTCATCTATGAAGTTGTATCGCAGCACCGAATCCTGCTGTGAAGGTTCAATTACCTCAAAAATTTCGCGAAGAGTTGATTCTACAGTATGTGAATTCATCTCCTGTCCATACACAGAGAAATCTGAAAGTTAGGAACCGGTATCAATAGTTCAATACTACTTTAGAAAGTAGTAAAAGCTTCTTGTAATTCATATCACATCACAAAACCCAGAATGCATTTCTATTTCTGCAACTGGAAAACTCTGTACATAAAAAGATCAAAGAGAAAACCAGACTTTTTGGCGGCCAAATAGACGAGGAGTTTAAGAAGATGGAGTGATAAATTGCTGCCTCAGACTCTTCCGCTCCGCTCTTCGATCTCTACATTTACCTTCGCAAGCAGTGCACCACTCAACTGAACCCCACTCTCTTAATTGCTGATTTTAATTTTTTTTTTTTTTAATTTTGTTTTTTACAAGGTGATAACCGGTTTGAGATGCCGTAGCTTGAACTCAAGATTTTTACAAATATTTCAAGAGCATGATCATTAGATTAAATATTCTGAACTTGCTGATTTTGATTTTTTAGCATAGATTCAAATTCAAATTGTTACTAAAAACATTTTAATTTTTGTGACGTATTGATATGGCATGAGGTTTAAGTTTGGTAAAACTATGTAAAAAAATTATAAAATTATCCTTTGAAGATGGATTAGTTGAGTGAGTGGTGTGATTGAGATTAGTGATCTCAAATAAATCAGATAATAAAAAAATAAGACTCGGTTTAGGAGAGATAAGAATTTTCTTTTCAAAATTTGTGGGATGTGGTTTGATTAATGAATGGGGGTGTATGTGAGTAAAACAATTTGAGAAAAAGATGATTTGATAGAGAATTGATGGATTTAAGATTGTTAAATGTATTGAAAAAGAGAAAGCTGACAAAAAATATATTGATGAACTTAGCCTAAAACAAGAGATGAGTGAGTAGAGGTACTAGGTCAAATTAGATAATAAGAAATAAGAAGGCAAATAGTTAAATGGATACATTAGTAAACTTACTTAAAAACAGTTACTCAATAAGAAAACGTTGAAAACATTTAAGAATGTCGAGAAAGGAAAATGTTGTGATAAAAATGGGAGGGAGGGAGTAGTATAAAGTAGTAGTACTTAAATCGGATTAACAATAATATACTCTTTTCATCATTTTTTTATTGTAATATTTAACTTTAGATATTAATTTGATTTTAATTTATCTACATTAATTTGAGGTATAATTTTTTTCAAAAAATATGTTTAGAAATTAGACATATTAAATTATTATATGTGCCTAAAAATATTAAATTTACATTTATAAATATAAGAGAAATAAAATTATAGATTAAATACTAAAAAACAATATTACAATTAAAAATGGATACGAAATACTAAAAACTAGTAATTAAAAAAAATTGTTGTCAAACATCTTTAAACGGATCATTTGAAAAATGAATGAATGAAATATATTCATAATTGCCCCAACATACCAATTTGATAAACTTAAATACAATTGCAAAAGTAGATTTACTTAAATAAATTAAAGTTAATCTGACATTGAAAATCAAATGTTACTTTGGGGATTGAGGTAGAAAAGCTACTATTACTCCTTCGGTACTTTAAAAATTATCTCATTTATTTTAACTATTTTATAATATTTAATCTATAATTTTTTTCATTCATATTTAGACATCTAAAGTTAAATAATTTGTATG
>JBBYHH010386894.1:0-11830 GCA_038382905.1 Daphne laureola | reverse complement strand
AATACTTCAACAAATCTTCAAGGTTTTGTGAAATAACCTTCAAGAAAGGATGAATGGAAGAGAGAAAGTTGAGAGGAATTTGGTTGAAGGATGAGGATGATGGTTGACCTCAATGGGAAGGAAAAGAAAGAATTGGTAGTCAAAAGTGGTCAAGAAAACACATCTCCTAAAATTACTCAACCACCTCTTACACCTTTGTCCCTTACCCATTATTTTAATACCCTAAGGTCAATGCCTATAAAACCTATTATCTTTCCCAAATCTGATTAAATTCGGCAGCCCTTAAGTGATTAGGATTAGTGGGCATTTTTGCCCAATTTTTCAAAATTACCATTTTACCATCCGAAACTAATTTTTGGCAAAATATCCCGGGACTCTCAAAACATTATAAAATGTTAAAATCCCACAAAATGGGCTCCAAATACTTCTCCAGAGATAGAATTCATTCATAACCATGTATATTATACATGATAATTTGTCCCGGTAATTATACAAATTCAATTCCCGGGCAGAATACATCAGAAATTAACCAAGCGCCCGAGGTGGGTGTAACATTGGGTTTGGTTGAACTTTAGGAAGGAGAGGTTTCTGGTTTGCTCATCGGTTTGTGGATGACTAGAAGTGGAAAACACTAAACTAGTGCCTAAGCAAGGCTAAAAGGTGCACCAAAACTAGCTTAAGAACCTAGAATTCCTATCACTCACAATTGATCTAGGGATGCCATGATACTTCATAATTTTCGTAAAAAATAAATCAGCAACATGAGATGCATCATTTGTTTTGTGGCATGGAATGAAATGAGCTATTTTAGAGAATCTATCTACCATAACAAATTTTACATCATGACCATGTGAAGTTCTAGGCAATCCACTAATGAAATCCATACTAATATAAACCCAAGGTAGAGAAGGAATTGGAAGAAGAGTGTACTTCCCTTTTGGTTGAAGCCTTGATTTTTCTTTGTGAGATGTGACACATCTCTCACAAATTTTGGTCACATCCCTCTTGTGATGAGGCAAAAAGAAATTTTTCTTCACTGCTTCACACTTCTCTCATTGAGCATTTGGGGATGCACAAACTTTTCATTCTAAACAAGAAGCCATAAAAAACATAATAGCCTTATTGGCTATTTTTAGCACAATTCTTAAAAATTTCACCAAAATCTTCATCATCAATGTACATGGTTCTAAGACATTTAAATCCAACAATTTTAGCAACAATAATCATGAGTAAAGTATATCTCCTACATAAAGCATCAACAACAACATTCTCTTTGCCTTTCTTGTACTTAATCAAATAAGATAATGACTCAATGAACTCTACCCACTTAGTATATCATTTATTCAAATTACCTTGGCCTTATAGGTAATTAAGTGAATAGTGATTGGTGTGTACAACAAACTGTTTTAGAAGTAAGTAGTGAGACCATACTTCCAATGATCTTACAAGAGCATAAATCACTTTGTCATATGTAGAGTAGTTAAGTGTTGTAGAACTCAACATTTCACTAAAATATGCAATAGGGTAGCCTTCTTGATGCAAAACCGCACCAATGCCTATCCCACTTGCATCACATTCAACTTTAAGCACTTTTTTCAAAGTTTGGAAAGCAAAGAAGAGGTACACTAATCAACCTAGTTTTCAATTCAACAAAGGCATCCTCTTGAGCCTTACCCAAAATGAATGGAATTTTCTTTTTAGACAACTCATGCAAGGGGAAGCTATGGTTTAAAAGTCTTTAACAAATCCCCTATAAAAACTAGCAGGACCATGAAATGATCTAACTTCGGTTAAAGTCTTAGGAGTGGGCCATTCTTTGATTGCTTTTATTTTATTCTTATCAACTCTTAAGCCATCCTTGCTAACCACATAGCCAAGGAAATTTACTTTAGTAGTAGAGAACACACACTTTTCCATTTTATCATACAATTTCTCTAGCCTAAGGGTGCTCAATACTTGTTTCAAATGATCAACATGTTCATCATGTGACTTAGAATAAACGAGAATATCATCAAAATAGACAACAAAAAACTTGCCTATCTTTCTTCTCAAAACATGGTTCATCAACCTCATAAATGTACTAGGAGCATTAGACAAACCAAAAGTCATGACATTCCACTCATATAAACCAATTTTAGTTTTGAAGGCAGCTTTCCACTCATCCCCACTTTTCATACGGATTTGATGGTAACCACTCTTCAAATCTATTTTTGAAAATACACAAGCACCACATAATTCTTCAAGCATGTCATCAAGCCTAGGAATGGGATGTGTATACTTCATCGTGATTTTGTTGATAGGTTGATAATCCATGCACATTCTCCATGTGCCATCACGTTTAGCCACCAATAGAACCGGAACCGCACAAGGAGTAGGCTCTCTTTGATGTAGCCTTTGGCAATCAACTCTTGCACTTGATCTTGAATCTCCTTCAATTCTTATGGATTGGTTCTATACATGGCCTTGTTGGGTAATGGGGCTCCCGGTACCAAATCAATTTGGTGCTCTATGCCCCGGTATGGTAGGAGTCCTCTTGGCTCTTTAAATTCCTTCCAAATATGAGACACATAAAAAGGAAAAGAAGATATATTGTCAAGTGTTAGCATGTAATGAGTAGAAACCATGAGAAAACAAGTTTTCCTTCCAAGAAAAGCCTTTTTGATGTCTTTTTCTTTGGCCATGGATGGTGCACTCTCTTGTTTTCTCTCTTTCTCAACACTATTGTTTCCCTTCCATGCACACTCTTTCCTTTCACTCAAGGCTCCTTGATCCTTCTCACTTCCCTTTTTCTTCTTCATCTTTTCAGCCTTACTTTCCAAATGGAGTTGATCTTGCAAAGGTTGGGCTGGAGAGAGGGGTAGTAGTGTATAGGGGTGGGTTTGATGGGTGAGGGAGTATTTGTTGGCATTTCCATAGTGTATGGCATTTTTGTCAAATTACCATGGTCTCCCAAGAAGAATGTGTGTAGCTTGCATTCTTACCACATCACAAACCACTTCATCTTCATATTTGCCAATTTTGATTGGCACTACTACTTTCTTTAGAAATTTCACAAAAGCTCTATAATCAACCCATTGTAATTGGTAAAGCTTTGGATGGTTGATTGTTTTGAGATTTAACTCACTCACTATGCTCTCACTAGCGGCATTCACACAACTTCCGCTATCAATGATGAGGCTACAATGTTGACCATTCACAAGTGCTCTTGATTGAAAAAGGTTCTCCCTTTGTGAAGTTTCAGTCATCTTGGGTGAGCTTTGTAAAACTCTCGGTCACTAAAATAATGCCTTTAAGAGGAAATTCACCCTCTGTTTTGTCACTTTCTTGTACTTCTTTCACTATGGTGGCATTACACTCATCTTCACTAGAAATCTCACCATTTGGCCTTACTACCATGACTTTCTTGTTGGGACAATCAAATGAGTAGTGACCTTTCCCGCCACACTTAAAACCCTCAAGTGTCCTAGTGTGTTGAGGTGGGTTGTTGGGCCTTTGTGGTGGAGCTTGGTTAGTGTTTAGCCTTTGTGGAGGTGTAGAATTGTTTTTGAAGGATGGGTTTCTTGTATTGGAGGCTTGATATGGTTTAGAGGAAGAAAGGTTGGGTTTGGACCATTGGGGGCGGCTTTGAGAGGTGGAGGGAGTGAATGAGGTTCCTTTCTTGTTTTGCTTCTCAATTCTAATGGCCTTATGTACCATATCTTGATAATTTTGATGGTCACACAATTCCACCATCTTCGAGATATCACTTCTCAAACCGAACATGAACCGGGCCATCTTGGCTTCATCACTCTCTTGTATGTTTGATTTCATCAAAGAATTTTCCAAGTCTTTTTGCTAGTCCTCCATGTATCTACTTCCTTGAGTAAGATGTTGTAGGTTACATGTAAGGAGGAACAAACCGATTCCTCATCACCATTTTGAGTTGTTCCCATGAATCAATTGGTTACATGTGTGTTCTTGCTCTTTTGATAAAAAATTGCTCCCACCAAACTAGTGCATATCTGGAGAACTCTATGACGACCAAATTCAATCTTAGCTCATCAAAATAGCCAAAACAATTGAAGACCATATCCACCTTCTTGACCCATTCTAAAAATTCTTTCGGATCACTTCTTTCATAAAAAGGAGCAATTTGTAATTTGACATTGTTGAGTACTTGTTGTTCATGGTTGGGAGGCCTCCTTCTTGGAATTAGGTTTCTAGGAGGAAACTCATCCAATTCTTCTTATTCATGCCATTTTATTCTTCTACGACCTCTTTGAAATGGCTCTTCATAGTAGCCTTCACTAACATCTTCATGAATACTCACAAAATGTGGATTTTTCTTCTCTTGAGGTGGAGGCCGAAATGGTGGAGTGTTGAGGGGATGTTTTTATGGAGGGTTTTTGATTGGGTGGGTGTTCCCTTGGATGTGTGATCCATTTCCACTATCTAGACCTTGAGAAACCTCTGGTTGTTTACCTTGAACCACTTCCAACCTTGCCACTTTATCATTTGTAGAGACAATTTGTGCACTAATCTCATCCATCTTTTGAGTGAGTTTAGCAATGGCCTCCATTACACCCAATTGAGATGGATACACCGGAGAGCTATACGAAGACACCAACCTAAAAGTTCAAGACACACTTAAAGAAAGAACAATGATTAGTGTTAGTGAATAAAATCCTCTCCACTCACTCAATACTTACACTCTTGAACACTCGTGTTTACACTCAAGCTTGGCTTTTAGCTTTAATGATCACTCTTTCCTTTTACCACTCTAGCTCAACTAAATTATCCAACCTTGATTCCACTCTCAACCCTTAATCAAAGATGTACACAAAATTGGAAACAAGCTAGGCAATCCAAGTAAAACCTTTTCAGTAAGCAAGATAATACTAGTTACTTGAGCAAAGCTTTGAAAGTATATGGTGGATGAGCCCCAAATAAATAAGTGGTTTGGATATGAAAGGGCTTTTGAAAAACACCTTATCACAAGTTTTTGGCAATTTTCGGATTCAAAAGTTTACTGTTCACATAACCTTGTTCTTGAATTCTTATGAACTTGAAGAACATAACAAGGTTTCTTTCTTTACAAATCCTTTTTCTTTTTCTTTTCCTTTTTTTTCTAACAACTAACAACTATGAATGAACACTAGAATCCGAAATTTAACAACACATAGGTGATAAACAAGGTGTAAACAAAAATGGACCATAATGAAAAATTCACAAATAACAATTTTCTTCAAGTGTCAGAAAAAAATGAAAATTAAAGGGGTAACTTGAAGATGATGAAACAACTTAACTCCAACAAGCAATTAGCTTTTATACCACTTGATATGATCCTCACTAAAGATGTAGAAGAATCTCTTATTGAAATGATCTAGCTTGAAAGAGTTCACAAACACATAAACATAGGGTTGGCCTCTTCCACCTTACAACTCTTTGGATGGACAATAGAAGAGCTTTTGCCAATGAAATTGAGGGATCTAGAACCTCTTGACTCAGAGATTAATAAATACTAGACATAAAGCTTAAAGCCATTTTCATGGATCAAGGAGATGATGGAAGTTGCAAGCAAGGAGAACAAAGTGAAGCTTAAACTCACTTGAGTAATTTTCTTCAAAATATGTTCTGATTGTTTCCAGCAGAAATCCTTCTCTTAAAAGAGGAAAAGGTTGGTTTAAAACATCATTACATCTTGGAGAAGAGTAATGTTAAGTCTAATCTTCATGCTTAAAATGGTAAGAACCAAAAGTGAAGAGTTTCCATTGTTCAGGGGGTTTGCACGCTGAATAATTGGAGGATCTAGCGCCAAGGATCCAAACAATGGAACCTCTTGGGCGACGGCCGTTTGTATGGTGCAAGGGCTTGCGCGACGGTGGAGGGTCGAGCCGAGTTGGGTTCTTAACGGCACAAGGGTGAGGCTGCGTGAAGGGGTGGGTCGCACTGCGTTCCTCCAGGCTTGAGGGTCGCGTGGGGTCACGCAAGAGGGGTCGCGCCAGCTTAGGCCAACTTGTGGGCGCGAGGGTTGCGCTGGGAGAAGAGGGTCGCATTGAGCTTTCAGCAGAAGGCTCTTTCAAGTCATATTCTTTAATGATGGTAAGACTTAGACCTCTTTTTAGGATTGTGTTTTCTTCTACCACTTGAATACCCATGAATTGAAGTTTGAGGAATCTTTCTAGAGCTTCTTCCTCACTTGAATCTAGAACCATGATCTTCATGAATGCATTGAGGTGTTTTTGAAACTTTTTTACTCTTGTTCTTGTCATTGGTCCTCCTAAACCTTTAAATGGACTTGACGTGATCTTTAAAGCTTCATGACTCTCTTCTTCTTGATCTTGGACTAGTTGATCTTAATATTGGGATACTTGAGGGGTAATATCCACATCATTCCCCCTATCAAGAAAGAGGACGGTGACTAGAAAACAATTTGTTGTCCTAAATCACAAGAAGGTTTGGGACTGTTTGATATGGTGAGCTGGACCTAACCTTCCAACCTAGAACCTATGACTATTCAGTTTTTTCAATTTTCAGATAATTCAGATATTTTTTTAATTTTTAGATAATTCAGATATTAATTTCTACAGATCTCGAGTTTCCCAATTCCGCATTACGCAGGGTGGATCGGCTTCATATGTTTAAGGGTTATTTTAACACCCCTAAAAGCAATAAGCTTAGTCGTGGTAAGTTGTTCTGTTTTGGAATCTTACTAAATCCGATGTACAAGTTTTTACTGTTTTACTTGGATCGAGACTAATTGTAAAGTCTCAATCTTATTTTGTAAGTGCTGCTAGAGTTTTTAAATCAATGAAATTACAAGACAGTATCCCTCTTCTTTCCCTAAAAAATAAAACAAAATAAAAAAATCGTGTTCAGCAACATCTGTGAAGACCACAAGTAACATGAAATCTCTTGTCACAAATGTCTTCTTATATCCTTTGACAATAAGAAACTCCAGCTAGTTCGGCCACGCAACGCCTTTAGCCGTGGCTTTTGCAAACCAAATCTTTCCAGGAATTCTTCAATTAGCCTGGAAAATATACCAGCTGATTATAATAAACAAAACTGCCAACCGACCTGGTGACATTGTAAAATAAAAGAGATCTGGAAGATGCTCACAGACTGCATATTGCTTTCTGTGAAGATGCTGCCTCACGGTCGGGAAACGACTCCTCCATTCGAAAACTCAACCAAATGTATAGATCGAGGACCTTCAGTTTGTATCACTCAGTTTAGCAATAAATGAAATAAACTGGTTGATTACAGTGGGATCTTAAAGAGTCTATTTGGTTGGATCTAAATCAATAGTAAATTTACTTGAAACCGAAAATGAATTCTTAATTTTGAATCACATAAATAAACTTAACCCAATTGATTATTCTGCTTAAGCCATTTTCGGCTTAATCAAATGGATTACGTGATTAATAATAAAAAATTCATCGTCAAATTAAAGTAAAATTATTGTCTTTGAACGTGCATTTATCGAGTGTAGGATCCAACCAAATGGGACCCAAAGAGAACGAAGCAGGCTAGGATCATCTTATGGTGGTGGGTGCTAGCTATGGAACCTGTACCTTGTGAATAGATTCGAGCTCTTTCATTGCAGTTTGCGTTTTTGGCACCTGAAGTGTACCAGGAGTGAAAATTTCTTTAAGTCGAACAATGCCTTTCTTCGCGTAAGTTTGTGCAAACTGAACAATTAGAAACCATTGGAATAGAGGTGATTGATATTAGATTTTATGGTTAAAGACAGTTGAATATTTAACACACTTACCTGTGTGAGACCCTGAGACGTAATTTCATCATTCATGTCGGACGGGCTGCACATAGATGAAAAAAGATGCTCGTGGTTACAAAACGTGAGGTGTATAGTCTTTTAATTTAAATGATTATACTATCATAGTCTCATTTTAAGTTTTCGTATTATTGGAGTCCTGTCTTCAAAGTTTTTTTTCAATCATAATCCTATCATTTAGTTTTTGCCGTTAAGTTTAACGGATTTTCCGGAAAAATGATAGATTTAACTATTGTAATTTAATGAAAAAATCTAGTTACACCCTCACTTTTTTAACTTAACAATTTAATCACCAACAAACAATTATAGACTTAACAAATCTACCCAAAACTTTTTAAAATTCAATTAAACTCATCCAATCAGCCGGACGACCACCGCCAGACCGCCGCCGAAAACTCTGGAACAGCAAAAAAAAAAAAAAGCATAGTGGACGTAGATAGGGCCTAGGGCTGCAGCAAGAGTTGAAGCAATTAGAGGGAGGAAAAAAAATCTGCCGCAAAGCCTCTGTTCACGTTCGAAATCTCAACCCAAACCTCTTCAATCTTCGAAAACTCGATGTCCACCTTCAAAAACCATTCCTCTCTAACCGCCATCTCTCTAGTAGTTTGAATCATCCACCGATTTCCCCCGAAGCCTCCGGAATAGGGAGAAATTTGCATCGACCCGGTACTTGACCCGAGATGCGACCCGCATAAATTTGGCGAACCAGCCCTCTATTCTCACTGCCAGCGCCTCCGCCTTGCTCCTCCGCCACCGCTTAGTTACCGTCCACCTGTATCGCGCCCGAAGACACCTGTTTGACCGCAACCCAGACCAACCTCGCCGGACATGACAAGCTCGACGCCTGCTCATGTTTTCTTTCTTTCTTTCTTTTTTTTCTTTTTTTTTTCGAATTGCAACTCAAACCCATTTAATCCGTTGTCTAGCACCCCGATCTATGTCCCGATGGAGTTTTCGGCGACGGTCCAGTAGTGGTGGGCGGTGGTGGTCCGACGGATTTAATGAGTTTAATTGAAGTTTGAAAAAATTTGGGTAGATTTGTTAAGTTTATAATTTTTTAGAGTGATTAAATTGTTAAGTTAAAAAAATTAGGGTGCAAATAGATTTTTTAGATAAATTTAAATAACTAAAATTATCATTTTCCAAAAACAAATGTTAAAGTTAATGGCAAAACATCAAAAAATGACTGAAGAAAAACTTTGAAAACGAGACTCCAATAATATAAAAACTTAAAATGGAACTACGATAGTATAATCATTTAAATTAAGGGATTACGGGTGCACTTTACAGGTTACAAAACACAACTTTACAAGTTTGCCTTAAACTTCATCCACCTCCAAAAGAATCAAGTCATCAGCCATTATTTCCCAAATACTCCCTTTGTCCCATATTGATTGATTTTTTTACTGGTCATAGAGACGAAAGATTAACGTGTGCAACAGACTTGGAGGTAAAAAAACGTTTAAAAAAAATTACGCATACAGACCAAGAATAATTTTTTGAGTGGGGAAGGAAATATGAGCATAATAAAGTAAAATAAGTAGTAAACAAAGAAACTTATCAAATTTTGTGGGACATTCCAAAAAACAATACCTATCAATATTAACGAGACCAAGGATGTACAGACTTGGCAATAGATTATAGAACTTAGGAACAACGTTAGCGTTTAGTGTTAGAGGTTGGAAATGCTATTCAAGGGTAGCTTTTAGCATTGGAGGTTTGGAAAAGCAATCACAACCGTTCAAAATTTTCCGCAACCTCTAATGCTAATATGAAACGATATCCCAAAAGAAACCTCAAAAGAACTTGTTATCTCCCAAGTCATTACAGGTAAATAATCCTAGAGCTCATCAAAAGAAGGGGGAAAGGGCTGGTGGTTAGGAAGGCATACACTACCTCATACAGAACATGTACTTTTCCTGTAATCCAAGAGGCAATTCATCAACAACAGCAGCAACTTTCTATACCAGGTAATCACAATTGGAAATTAGTGGTAAACAGTAATACAAATTAAGCATGAGCTCACAGAAGAAGAAAATCAGGCAACAGATGATGCAAGAGCCGAATATGGCTTGTTAATCTTACCAATATTTCTTCACAGTCAGCAATGAAATAGTTGGTGGACAATTTAGCATTCTCTAGAAAATGTTGCTGCAGAAACAAACAAATAAGCAAGTGCATTGATATAGTTGCAAAAAAACTAGGGTAATTATCAAAGACCCCCTTGAGGTTTGGCATATTCTTCAGTTTCCCCTCTGTATTTTCGGAATCCTCAAAAATACCCCCTGAGATTTGGAATAATATACAGTTTCCCCCTGACCCCTAACGTCCGTTTCTAATTCTGTTAGATTTTAGGTTAACTACAAAAATTACTCCCCTAATTTTTTAACCCTAACAATTACACCCTAAACTTTTTATCCCTTACATTTTTACCATCTACCACCTCAATCTAATCATCCTAACAGAATAAGCCAAAGAAACAAGAAGGGCCGAAAGCATAATCAGATCAAGCTCAACGTCTAAAGGAACATGGAATTTACAAGTTAACAATTCAACTTAACTAACTGCTAAATAGAGCATGCAAACTAAATAGAGCATGCAAACATCGGTGACACTTAAATTAATCAACTTAGGGATCAAGAAGGGCAAACTGATGCCTACATGGTTTCTCGGCGTATCAACACCGCTAGTGCTATCTTTCATTTTTCTTCCTTAATTAGAGAAGTTTCAGTTGCTCTCAATCTCAAATTTTTCTTGTATCTAAACCGAATCCAGAGCTCTTAGAAGGAACTAGCTCAGAAAACTCCTCCCGCCTTTGCTCGCAATCGCTGGATGAAAGTAACGAGTTCCTCGACCTCACGTTTCCATTTCCTTTCCCTTCTCTTAAATCCATTTGCTTCTTTCGCCTGATTACATCACCGAATCCCATCTTCGGAACCCAAAATGGCTCTCAACCTTTACTCTCTCACTTTCCCTTCTACCTCCAACCTCCCTTCTCACGCCATCGCTCGCAGATCTCCCACTGTCTCCATGGCTTCAACTCTGCATTCCACCACCAAGTGAGATATTCTTCTTCTCTTCTTTTTTTCACTTTCTCAGCTTTTCTTTCTGATGATACGTTCTTCATTTGTGAGGTTTTGGACTTTGCTTCCTAATGGATGTTTTTCCTAATTCAAGTTTCTAAGTTTCCCGATTTGGATCAAAGACCATTTTCTTATTCTCATGCTCTGGTTGGATTTGATTTGACTGTGATGAGATGAGATGAACTCCATTTCTTTCTTGATTCTGGGTTTGTTTTCTCTTCTTAATTTTCTCTGTGGGGTTTTATTCTATCAAGTTTCTCTTCAAAGTAAGTTGTGAGATGAGATCGCAATTTATTTTTGTCATAGAAGGAACGAGTTCTTAGATGGTAAAAATGTAAGGGATAAAAAGTTTATGATGTAATTGCCAGGGTTAAAAAATTAGGGGGGTAATTTTTGTATTTAAACCTAAAATCTAACAGACCTAGAAACGGACGTTAGGGGTCAAGGGTCGGGGGGAAACTGTATATTATTCCAAATTTCAGGGGGTATTTTTGAGGATTCTGAAAATGCAGGGAGGAAACTGAAGAATATGCCAAACCTCAAGAGAGTCTTTATAATTACCCAAAAAACTAACCAACCGTTTCACTAATTTTCTTTTTAAGCTTTTACAGAGAGAGAACAGTACACACCAATTTCAAGAAAATAGTGTTAAACAGTTATGCTGGTGAAGATGGAGTGAATACAAAGATTAATACTCTCTCCATACTATTTTAATTGTTAAAACATCTCCAACAGTTTCTCTAAAAATTTCTCCAAAATAAAAAGACAAAAGCTATATTCTCCAAAAAAATATTGTTCCAACTCCAACAGCTTCTCCATTTTGAAGAATCGCGCATTTATTACAATAATAAAATATTATATATCTTTGATTAATAATTAATAAATTATTTGGAGAGTGAAGAGAGGAGAGAGAAGAAAGATATTTAAACCAATAAGAAGTGGTTTAGATAGAGGAGAGAGGTTTACAAAA
>JBBYHH010386783.1:0-11830 GCA_038382905.1 Daphne laureola | reverse complement strand
CGATTCGACCCAACAGATGAAACAATCCTCTACTACGGCGACGCTGTCCCCGTCGTCGGCGCGGTTGAGCTCACATACAAAATCAATTACCTCGCTCGTACCGGCTGGGCCACCTACGCCCACCCTATCCAGCTCTGGGACTCAAAGAAGCTCACCGACTTCAGCTGCCGTTTCACCTTCTTCGTCGACACGAAAGGGAAAGTTCAGTTCGGTTCGGGCCTGGCCTTCTTCCTCGTTCCGGTCGGCTTCACCATCCCCCCCAACTCCATGGGCGGAGGCTTAGCCCTCTACAACACCACCACCAGTGACCTGAGCTCCAATCAGATTCTCCATGTCGAATTCGACACCTTGGAGAATCCTGAATGGGATCCGGCCGGAGTTGGCCCCCATATCGGAATCAACTCCAAGTCCATCTCTTCCGCCGTCTACACCCCGTGGAACGTCACCTTCCATGGGGACGACGACGCCGAGGTTCTGATTACATATACAGCTTCCACCAAAAATCTGTCCGTCTCGTGGAAATATTTGACGGCAACCGATCCTCAAGAGAGTTCCACCATTTCTTACCAGGTCGATCTCGGACAAATCCTTCCTAAGTTCGTCACCGTCGGCCTTTCCGCCGCCACCAGTGACGTTAATGAGCGGCATGTGATTAAGCGCTGGGAATTCAACTCATCTTTCAACGGCAACATTAACCCGTCTGATGGACGAAAGGGAGGCCGGGAAAATCATTTGTTAGCAATTATTCTGCCGGTAATTGGTTTCATTGTCATACTCATTGTCGTCATCTCTGTAATTTGTTACTGTAAAAGTTCACAAAGAAAGAAGGAGCCGAAGTTGGAAGAAAATGAGCCTTTGAACTATCATCTCCATGGACCAGTACCTTATCGATATATAGCCTCCGCCACGGACAATTTCTCGACCGAGACAAAACTAGTCCCTGACGGAACAATTTACAGAGCAAGCATGAACATGCCGGTAGCAGTGAAGAGAATTGTCTTTAATCAACCGAATAACCGTGGCAACATCATCAGAGACAAGTTAAAGGCAGTAAGTGAAATGAGGCATCGGAATCTGGTGCAGATTCTGGGCTGGGGAGAGGAGAAAGGAGAGCTTTTGGTGATGTACGAGTTTGTGGAGAATGGTGATCTGGATTCGCACTTGCTGTGTGATGATGAGAAGAGGACGGCGGTTCTTGACTGGTACAAGAGGTGGAAGATTGCGGTGGGCGTGGCGTGTGGGTTGGTTCGGCTTCACGAAGGGATGACAGAGATGGAAGAATACTCGGTTGTTGTCCATGGCGGTGTCAAGGCCAGTAATGTCATGCTTGATTCCAGCTTTGAGGCCAAGCTCGGTGACTTCTCCTTCTATGGTACTGAACCTGCTACTGAAGGTAAAAAACTCTCTTTGTATAAAAGGTAATCCCTCCCAAGGAAGAAAAAACATGGTTTTTCGGTTTTAATCTATGATACTTTCTTTAACATTTTAATATAACAAGTCTAATAAATTATATGATGAAAATAATAAATGAATATTTTTAATTTTTAAATATACTTTTTCATAATTACTTTAATATAAATTTGAGTAAAACACAAGTTCACTTCTAAAAGGAAGCTTGTTTTTTAGGATGGAGGTCTCATACTTTCTCCATTCTAGAAAACTTGACCAATATTTTATTTTTGTTGTCTCCAAAAAATTGACCACTTTCCTTTTTAAAAAATTACTTTTTCTTACCACTTTAGCATGTTACCCTCAATTCTCTTCTCGACCCAAAAAAAATTCTTTATCTTATAGTATGTGAGTTTTACTTTCTTACTCTCAACTCTGCAACAATCCTTAATGATTACAATTTCATTATCCTATCATTTCGCAGATCATCTTATTCTATCCAATTTTAATCATTCTATATCTCACATTTTTTTATCTCGACAACTAAACATGCCTTTAGGATCCTTTTAGTTACGAAAATTATCGAAAGTTTTCATTTCAAGTTTCCTTTGTAAATAGTTGGGATGTATAACTAGTTATTAAAGAGAGAAAACATTATTTTCAAAACTTTTGAAAACTCATGTGTTAAAATAGAAAACCGTATTTTTCATTTTTCATTTTAATATTAGAATTTTTCAAAATTTTGAAAATTAACAAGGTTTCTCTCTTTAATAACTAGTTATACATCCGAATAATTTATAAAGGAGATCTGAAATGAAAATTTTGAAAACTTTTCATAACTAAATGGACCCTTAATCATCCATTCAAATTTGGCCAAATTTTTAGAAACGGAGGAAGTATTTTTTTAATGACAATATAAAATATTTAATTATAAAACTATAAAAATTACACCATAATCCATAAAAACAATACTGCTATAGAAAACAAAAAACACAACTTTTTAATACCAAGGGTAAGGAAGTTTACGGCACGAAGCAAGGGAGATGTAAACTTGAAAATGACTTTGTAATAGCAAATATATACTTTTTTTTTTTTTTGCAACAGGTGAAGCTAGCAAAAGCAAAGACGTCTTCAACTTCGGTCTTCTACTCTTGGAAATCCTCACAGGTCAGAAATCGTCGGAGCCAAATTTTCTGGAGACCGTTAGAAAGCTCTATGAGAAGAAGATTGATTCACATATGCTACCCATTGATAAGCAGCTAAAGGGGAACTTTGTTTATGAAGAAGCAAAGCGGTTGATGGATGTGGGGTTGTTGTGTACTCATCCTAATCCCGACCAGAGGCCGACAGCAAGAGAAGCCCTTCGGTATCTGAAATCCACCTCCGAACAAATGTCAGGAGTTCCAATGAAGATGATGAGTGTTACGAGTGATGTGTTGGCGTCATCCGCGTCCGTCAGGTCCTATGCTTCCGACGAGACGTCAGAACTTAAATTAGATGTGATTCATGATGGTCGATAGATGGTTTGAATATCGGACGGTACGTTTGCAGTTTTTTATTCTGTCAATAAATACTTAAAAAAGGAATCTAATTCTACTCTCCTATTTTCTTTTGTATCATTCATGTCTTTTACTATAATTTATTAACACTTAAAAATCTAGATGACAATGTTTTAAATTTTGTTGACTCAGCCTACAAGAGTCCTTAGCTCCAACTCGATCTATACTATATACTCACTTAGTCCAAGAAAGTCGATAGATTTTATTATTCTAACGGTTTATTTATAAAAAATTTCTTCACCATTTTATCATATAAATTCAAATAATTATAATGAACTTGAAAATGAATATATTTTGTTTCCAAACAAAAAAAATTGAAAATTTTTAGACAAATTATTTTTTATAAAAATTTATATCAAATACAAACACAAAAGTCAAATTGTCCAACTTTAAATTAGACACTTTATAGTTTTGCCCATTGTAGAAATTCTATGCTACCAAACAAGAGACCAAAGTAAACACGGTTTCTCGTGTGAGAAGCTCTAGTTTAGGCAAAAACACCATTGATCAAATTGAAATAAATGATCTTTGATGCTTAGAAAGAACGTTCTAAAGGTATTTTAAGCTGATCAATGGCAATTATTTGCAATGTTGGGATGCAGCTAGCCGGACAGTTCTTCCCGCGCATGTTCAAGGGAGGAAACTTATTATGCCTACCCAACTTATCAGTTTGGTTTCACAGCACACTTTTTTGTGGAAAGTCGCATGAAGATCCACATGCTCATATTGATACTTTTTATCACAAGCGATGATCGAAGAAAACGTATTTCATCCACCAAAGTGTCAAAATGGTGAAGGCAGAGACATGTTGGGTTATTAATCACATTGATAAGAAGCTGGCAATCTGATTCAAACACCACGTGTTGCCAATCTTTCTGCATCGGATTCTCACATCTAACTGTGTTTGATAGTAATCATGTCAGATGCTCTTAAAATTTAGTATCAGAGTCATAAATTATTTAGTAAGTTGATGGCTTTCTTGAGAAAAGTTAGTATTACGATTTAGAAGAAAACATAGAAATTGCAGCATTTTGGCATACTTAGTATTTTTGCACGCTTATCAAACCTGATTAGAAAAAGTAATAAACTGTTCATAAGTTTGACTTATCTTAGCAAGGAAAATAGTCTAAGTCTGCCTGGTGTGATCATCATGATTACTAAGTAGAACCTTTTAGCTCCCAGGTCAGTGGTTGGCAGTGGACTGAATAGCTCGATGTGAATGAACTGAAAGGCATTTGTAGTTGACACACCGTGTTGAGCACTATGAGAGGCTCTTGTTTACTTGCCACTACGTATCCGATAGACCTTTGGTAACGGGTAATCCATTACCAGCCCGCTACCAATGGTAATGAGTCTGGTAACTATAGAGCACATTACTTTTGAGATCGTCTCCTTTTTTTCCTGTCACCAACCGTTACCAGTGGTAACGTGCCTGGTAGCGATTGGGCCATTTTGTCTCTTTTTTTTTCTTCATTCTGCGTGGGGCGTTCTCCACCTCCAGACACACCTCTTCCGTATCTCAACACGCCTCCTCAGCGACAAGCTTGCGCTGAAAGTATATTAGTGTATAATTTAACCCTAAAGTTTTTAGAAAGTTTTAAATTAGTCTATAATTAATTACCGGAGATGGTTGAGGTGGCCAGAACTGCTCCGGGTGGACTAGTTGTGGTGGAGCGCCAATCGAACATCCTTTCCTAGGCCCGCCGATAACCACCCTAAAGATCTCTTCATTCTAAAGGGGGCGTGGTCATTGTTCGGGTACTTCTCCATAACACGGCTTGAGTACTCCTCTTAGTTAGTAAACAACACATCAATTAGTACATAATATATATAAAGCTTAAAAATTATGAGATGAACACTTTGAAATTATTATCTCAAACTCAGTGTTCTCCAGACCAACCCAATGACTCTGGAACCCGGTGATGGTGACAAGCCTACGCTCCCTGACCACCATATCCTCGTAGAAGCTTTGTGCTATCATCGAGTCGTGCCTTTTTTTAGGCCTCCTAGCTGCCTCACTTTTCGCATTATGTCTGGCTTGTTCTGATGCCTTCTTAAATGCGTCAGTATTGAGCGAATCAATCAGCTTCTCCTAGTTGGCCTAAGGAACGTCAAGTGGTTTCTTGTCCCTCTAATGATCCTACATGAGATTCTCATCAGTGAGAGGGTACTTTCCCTACACATGGAGACAATCTTTCGCTTCCTCCGCTATACATCTTTGACCACATCTTGTGCAGCTTAGTCACCACTTTTGAAGGTGAGACAGACCAAAGAAGAGATTTAAGACTAGAATGTTTTATGGAATCTTTTTCCAATGCTTTACTTGATTAATATTGTGGCATTTATATAGGCATTACAATCATTTATCTATTAGTAAAAGAACTCCTTATACTAAACTACTTCTAATAACAGGAACCTACATAGACTAGGATTATTACTTCTGCTAGGACTTAACACTTATGACTTGCTGAGCAAGTTATCACTGCACCTTAGCTTTTGAATCACTACTTTCAACATTCCCCTTTGATTCAAAGCTGGTAACTTGAAGTGCTGCTCTTAGTATCTCAAACCTCCCTGTTGGTAAAGCCTTGGTGAAGATATCTGCAAGTTATTCTTGTGTCCTACAAAATTCCAATCTGATTTCTTCTCTTCCAATTAGTTCTCTCATGAAGTGATGCCTAAGCTCAACATGTTTTGTTCTACTATGCATTACAGGATTCTTTGCTATAGCAACTGCAGATTTTGTATCACAAAGAATCAGTGTTGCTTGTGTCTTCTACTCACCTAAATCCTTCAGAATTCTTCTCATCCATACTGCTTCACAAGCAACATATGTTGCAGAAATGTATTCAGCCTCTGCAGTAGACAAAGCTACTGTAGCTTGCTTCTTAGACATCCAAGAGATTGGACCTGTACCAAGGCCAAAGCAGCTTCCTGATGTGCTCTTCCTATCATTTTGATCATCAGCCCAATCACTATCAACATATCCTTTTAAAATAAGACCTTGGCTTCTCTTGTACCATATTCTATAATCTTTAGTTCCTGCTACATATCTTAGCACCCATTTTACAGCTCCTAGATGTTGTTTGGTAGGTTTATTCATAAACCTAGAGATCATTCCCACTGCATAACTTAAATCATGTCTTGTATGAGTGAGATATATGAGTTTTCCAACTAAGCTCTTGAATTTCCTTGCATCTGCCTCACCTATGTTATCTTCTAATTTCAATTTCTCATTTGTGTTTATTAGTGTTGCCACAGATTTGCACTTCTCCATGCTAAATAGACTGAGAAGTTCTTGAGCCTACTTACTCAGACATATAAAGAATCATTTTGTTGTTTGTATGATTTCCAATCCTAGAAAATAATTCAATTTCCCCAGATCTGTCATATCAAAGGTCTGTTTCATATCTTCTTTGAATTCTTCTATCGGTTTCATGGATGACCTAATGTATATCATATCATCTACATAAAGGTTTACAATCAAAATCCCTTGTTGTTTGTCCTGCTTTATGTAGAGTGTAGGTTCATTCTGGCTCCTAATGTACCCTTCCCTTTGAAAGAAGTGATCTATCTTGCCATACCATGTCCTGGAGCCTGCTTAAGACCATATAGTGCTTTCCTTAACTTATACACCATGCTTTCTTTCCATTTTACCACAAACCCCTGTGGTTGTTCTACATAAACCTCCTTCTTCAAGTCTCCATTAAGAAATGCTAATTTTACATCAAACTGGTAGATCTGCCACTGATGTTGAGCTGGAATTGCTAAGATGGTTCTGATAGTCTCAAACCTTGTTACTGGTGAGAAAGTCTCCTCATAATCAATTCTAGGTTCTTGACTAATTTCCATTAGCTAGACTGACTAATTTCCAAGTCTGATTTTTCTCTATTGCATAAATTTATTCTGTCATAGTTTTCTCCATACCTATTGTTGCATTGCTATTTCTGTTGAGGCTGGATCTTCAACATACATTACCAGAACAACTTCATATTCCTTTAAATATGATGGAATTTTCTTTGTTCTCTGAGATCTTCTTCTAAGATCTTCATCCTCTTGATCAGAATCTTCTTCCTCCTCGTGTTCTACCTCTATATGTTGATTGCGCTGGTGTTATTTCTCCTGAACTTGAGTTGAAGGATGGTGTTGTTGCTCCTGAACCTGAGTTGAAGGCTCTTCCAACCAATATTCCCTTCAAGTTCCAGTCTCAGAATTCCAGCCTTTATTTTCGTCAAACTTCACATCTCTGCTTACAATTATCCTTTTTCTTTCTGGATCCATGATTCTGTAAGCCTTTGATATTGTACAATATCCCACAAACAAATACGTATTGCTCTTCTGTTCTAACTTGTGTTTTGCACCTGTAGTTAGAACATAACTCACACATCCAAACACTCTTAAATGAGATACAAATGGTTTGAACATGTGCCATACCTCAAAAGGTGTTTTTTTTTTCAAGAGCACTTGTGGGTGAGATATTGATTAAGTAGATTGTTGTGGCAACTGCTTCTGCCCAGTACTCATCTCCAAGGCCTCTTGCTTTCAACATTGCTCTAGCCATCTCTATGTTTGTTCTATTCTTTCTTTTCACTACACCGATTTGTTCTGGTGTATATGAGGTAGTAAGTTGTCTTTTTATTCACTGATTCTCACAGCAGGAGTTAAATTTATTGGATAAGAACTCCCCTCCTCTATCTGTCCTCAAAGTCTTTAGCTTCAGACCAGTCTCTCTTTCAGTCAATGCTTTGAATTTTTTAAACTCTTCAAAGCCATTTGATTTCTGTTTCAAAAAGTATCCCCAACACATTCTGGAAAAATCATCTATAAGTAGAAACAAATACTTACTTCCTCCATGTGATGCTGTTTTCATTGGTCGACACATATCAGCATGAATTAATTCAAACTTTTCTTCTGCTCTTCTTGTTTGGTTGATAGGAAAGGACCTCATTGTCTGTTTTCCATACACACACCCTTCAGATACTTCTTCATCTTCTTTAATACTTGGTAGTTCATTTACCATGTTTTTATTGGCAAGAAGCAATAAGGATCTGAAGTTTAAATGTTCATACCTCTGATGTCATATCTTGGAAGATTGCTCCTATTTGTTGATGAAAACATGTTGTTGTGAGCTCAAAACCATTAGAAACATTTGATTCTCAGTCATTGTTGGTTGTAAGATTAACTCACCTTGTTTATCTCGACGTTGACATGTTGAGTTCTGAAAATTTACAGCAAGTCCTTCTTTTATCAGCTATCCAATACTGATTAGGTTATATGTTAAACCTGGAGCATAATCCACTTCTTTTATTACTATTTCTTTTCCTCCACAGCGGACTGCTACTTCACCTCTCCTTTCAATACTTATCTTCTTATTGTCAACCAACCTTACCTGAGATTTATGTGTTTCATCCATAGTTTTGAATTTTTCTTTAAAGCCTGTCAAGTGATTTGAGCAACCACTGTCAAGATACCATACATCTGACTCTTGATTATTGTTTATGAATGTCATGAATAAGTAATCTTCTTGCTGTGGTTCTTCTTCCACAAATCTTGCTTCTCCTAACTTGCTCGAGCAATCCTCTTCTTTGTGACGTTTCTTTTTGCAGTAAGTGCATTGTAACTTATTCCAGCAGTCATCTTCATGATGTCCAATTTTCTTGTAGTATGAGCAAGAGACTGTCCTTCCTCCTGATATACCTCTTCCTCTGGCTCTGAATGAACTCCTTCCTCGGCCTCTATTAAAATTGTTTCTGTTAAAATAGAGGGCTTGAGATTCTTGTTGTATCTGGAAAGCACTTTCTAGCTCTTTTCCTGTATTCTTTGAAATTCTTTCTTCATGTACTTGAAGTGATCCCATTAATTCATCAAAGGTCAGAGTTGTAAGATCCTTAGATTCTTCTATGGTTGTGACCACATGATCAAATTTACTTGGCATGCTTCTTAGAATCTTGGTGACAACTGTTTTTTCTTCGGCTTCATCTCCATAGCTTCTTATCTTGGTTACCAGATCAGATATTCTTGGAAGGTAGGCTTGCACTGACTCATTGTTCTTCATACTAGAGGTCTCGTATTCATTCCACAGATTCTAAAGTTTCACCGTAATAACCTTTGCTGAACCCTTGAACTCTCGTTTTAATGTGTCCCTGGCTTGTTTTGCTGATGTACCTCCTTCTGCTGGAACGCCACTATTGATGGTATCCCAAAAGTCTTGAAACATGAACAAGGTTTTCATCTTGATGCACCAGAAATCAAAGGACTCCCTTTTGAACACAGGAATATGAGATTGTGAAACACTGCTGAAGTTCACATTTGCTGTCATTCTAGTCGAAATGCCTAAGCTCTGATACCACAATATTGAAGGTGAGACAAAGTAAAGAAGAGATTTAAGACTAGAATGTTTTGTGGAATGTTTTTCTAATGTTTTACTTGATTAATATTGTGGCCTTTATATAGGCATTACAGTCCTTTATCTATTAGTAAATGAACTCCTTATACTAAACTACTTCTTATACTAAACTACTTCTTATAACAGGAACCTACTTAGACTATGATTCTTACTTCAGCTAGGACTTAACACTTATGACTTGCTGAGCAAGTCATCACTTCACCTTAGCTTTCAAATCACTGCTTTCAAAAACCACATCATCTGAAGTGGATTTCCGTGGATGCCAAATGTTGACCCTTCCCCCGATAACAACAATTTAAACAATTTAAGAGCTATTTAAAGAAAGAAAAAAAAAAGCAATACTGGTCTCTAGTTGAACAAGTAGAGAGGTTGAATAATTAATTGAATACCCATAACCTATATTTTTATTTTCTCCATTAATCAACATCTATTTTCTTAAGAATTTATATTCTATTTAAACTAAGTAAGTGGATGCAAACATCAACTACATCTCAAGTTTTCATTAGAGAGAGATATCAAAATCACACCTCCACAAACCAGTATCGAAACATATTTACAACATTTACAACCATCTCAAAGACCCTAATATCATTCTTATTTACAAACCTTAAATTCGTTGGGGTTACAAAATTGGGTACTAGCCTCTCCCATTATTCACCTATCATAAAGCTTGAAACCCAGATCAACAGAACACTTCCTGTAAAATATTGATACATAAATCAGTAGATGTTAAAAATTAAGGACCTTTTTATGAATAAATCTTAAAAGTTCCTAAAAGAACTAACAGTAACAAATTCTCAGAAATTCCTATATCAACTAACTTTTACACCATAATAGCTCTTTTCACACGACCAGCCCCTAAACTAAGATACCACTATTAACTTCTAAAAGAGAAACAAAAATCAAATTTACGGAGCAAGAGAACTAACTAAATCATTCCATAACCGAATTCAGTTATGGGTTGCTCAATTGCAAACCCGAACACATTTATAGTAAATTTCAGTCCAAAATCTCAGATCAAATTAGTAAAACCAGACCAATTAGAAGCAAAGTGGCCAGAATTCAAAACTAGAAAAAATCATAAATCAGTAACCTAAATCCCTAATTTTTCTCTCCCCTTACCTGGAAATTCACACAGAACTTAAACCTTGCTGATTCTTAAACCCAGCTTAGCGATCTTCATCTTTCTCTCGCACGCTGGTTCAGATTCGCTCTCTAGGTCGATTTCTTAGTTGCTCTATTTTTCTCTTCTTTCTCACGTTCGTGTTCTGTACGTGTCTATCTAATTTTTCTCTTTTTTGGCTTCAGATAAGTTTATCACTTAGTGTGCCTACTAACCTGCTTGTTTTGGTTGTCTACAGGTGATCAAGACACGTATGCTACAGATGGTGAATAAAGGTAAGTGTGCTAAAATACTAACTCATTCCTTGTATTTTTTATTTCTAATTTAAATAGGCCCTAACTTCTCAAGTCTCATAGAAAACCCACCAATAGTCCCTATTCTTATTAATTAATCCAACTTAGTCTATTCTAAATTACTTACTTACTAATTTCTAATATCTCTTTATTTAATCTATAATATTTATTACTAAAATTTATAAATAATTAATCTAATAATTATTACCATAATTTTCTAGTCATAACAAATCTCTATACGTTGGAATTTTTTGGCCCTCAAAAAATGGGATCAGTAGTTGGTTCTCCTCCAGATAATTTTGTTGTAAGGAGAACTCTGTCTCCCAAGTAGCTTCTTCTACAGTGTGATGAGTCTATTAGACTTTTATCATCAGAATTTTTTTTTTTTAAGTTGTCTTACCTCTTTGGCTAAGAACTTAGTTGACTTTTCAGTATAAGTGAGATTGGGTTCTACTTGAATTCTCTCGTCTTGTAAAACATGATCAGAAGGATATATATATATATATATATATATATATATATATATATATTTTAACATGCTGATATGAAATACATTATGAATATTAGCGAGTTGTGGAGGTAAGGCTAACTTATATGCAATCTTGCCTATTCTTTCCAATATTTCAAAAGGTCCTATAAATTTCGGAGATAATTTTCCTCTTTTCCCAAATCTAACTACTCCCTTCATTGGAGTAATTTTTACCCACACGTTATCACGCACTCCAAACTCAGTTGTTCTTCTTTTCTTATAGATGTAAGCCTCGGTTCGATCATTTGCTACTTTCAGTCTAGCCTGTATTTGTTTAATTCTTTCAGTTATCTCTTCAATTATCTTTGGTCACCATACTATTTTATCTTGAGGATCAGCCCAACAATGAGGGCTCATGCATCTTCTTCCTGACAATAGTTCATAAGGGGCAATTTTTATGGTACTTTGGTAGCTGTTATAATAAGAAAATTATACCAAAGGTAAATGTTTTTCCCAATCCCCTTTAAAGTCAAGCATACAGGCTCTCAACATATCCTCCAAAGTTTGTATTGTTCTTTCAGATTGCCAATC
>JBBYHH010386672.1:0-11830 GCA_038382905.1 Daphne laureola | reverse complement strand
GTTGGAGCTCTAGGTCAGCTAGGAGTAGCTCACCTTAGCTCATCTTAGCTAGAAGTAGCTGAACTTAGCTCACATCAGCTTAAAGTCATCTAAAAGTACCTCACCTTACCTCAACTCCAGCTAAATGTACCTAGACATAGCTCAAGTCAGCTCAAGTCAGATCACTCCAGCTCAAATGAGCTGGGAGTAGCATGACTTCAGCTCACTCCAGCTCAATGTAGCTGGAACTAGCTCAACTTGAGCTCACTATAGCTAAAAGTATCTAGACTCAATTTACACCAGCTAGAAGTAGGTGGATCCAGCTCAATTTGAGCTCACTCTAGCTAGAAGTAGCTAGACTCAGCTCACTCCAGCTAGGAGTAGCTAATCTCAGCTCCACTCAAGTTTACTTCAGCTAGAAGTAGTTGGACTTAGCTCAAAGTCATCTAACTCCGGCTAGATCTAGTTTTAGTCATATGAACTTTATCTTATGTTAGCTAAGAGTAGCTAACTCAAGTTCATGTTAGCTAGAAGTAGCTAACTCCAACTCAAGTTAGCTTGGAGAAGCTGACTTTGGCCCATGGGAGTTGATCTTGTAAGAAAGGCAATTATTCAGCTCAATGGAGCTTAAATGTAGCTCTAAGAAGCTCAACATGGATGAATGGTTTGGTGAGCTAGCTTTGTGATAGCTCACAATGTTCATAGTTGAAAAACTCCATAGACACCTTTTGGTAAAGAGTTATGACTCTTGAACAAAAGACACATCTTTTTGAGAAAGGATGTGACACTTCACTAAAGGGAAACATCCCTTGGACAAGGCATATGCCCATTGGCCAAGGAAGATGTCCATTTGGCCTTGAGAGGGCCAAATGGTGTGTCTAGAGGATGTATTATTTTGCTACATGATGGGAGGAGTGCCTTCTCATTGGAGAAAAGGCATTAGGTGCACTCTTTGGGCTTAAGGTGCATGGTTTCACCCCTAAAGGGGCATGGATGCAATCCTTGACCAAGGAGCCACCTTAGTTCGCCTATGAAGAGGGTTTGTGACCCCTCTTTCTCCCCTCCTCATCATCTATAAATAGAGGAGGGGTGGCACCATTCTTCCTTGTCCCATTGGCAGCATTGCCATCTCTTCTCTCCCTCTCAAAGCCTTACTAGAAGGTGTTTTCTTAGTGATTTTGGTTGAAACCACTCTAGAGATTTTATCATCTCTAGACCGCCTCCTTGGTGTTCCTTCAAGTCAATCCCTCCTCCTTGAAGTTTGGAGCAAGAGCCTTTCAGTCCCTTAAGCTATTTTTCAGGTGCAAGGTACACACTTCCTCTTTACACCTTTAGTACCATGCTAGGACTTGTTTGTATTAGTATCATGGTAGGTTGTGTGATACTAATGGATGATGGAAGGCATGATTTATACAAGAGACATCATGTTATCAACTAGATTAAGTATCCATGCAATAAGTTTGAAAATGAATGACATGATATCATGTGATATGCTTGTGATGCATATGTGATATATTAACATGAAAGCATGTTAATGATGATCCTAAAATATTCATTGCCGACCTTGAATTTTTTTCCTTGCACTATTTCCACTTCATTGGTGATGTCACTAAGACGAGGACTATCGTCAATATCCATGGGTTCGTTGTTTGATAAGGAAGAATTGACATTAGTAGTGAAGTTAAGAGTAGCGACATAGTTGGTACGGAATGTCTTCTATTCAATGTATATGTAGGCATCGTCATGTGGCATTTTGAATATGACAGTGAGTGAGCATATGTCACACCTCATATAGAATTCGACCTGACTGGGATGGCCAATTATGGCGTTAAAGGCGGAGGGGACGTCGATGATGAGAAATTTTGCCATGATAGAGTGGCACTCGAGGGTCTGGAAGAGTGTATCCCCGATGAGCATTAGCGGGAGAGTGATGATGCCTAAGGTAGGGATGACGTCTCGTCCGATGCCGAAGGTGGGACCGGAGTTGTGTTTCACACAGGAAAGGGTGATCTTGAGTTTTTACAGCATTTTCTTAAAGAGGATGTTGTGTTTGCGCATGTGTTAATGTAGACCATGTTGGTGTTGTATCCCGCAATCCAAGCTATAATAAGGAGTGGGTCGGAATGGGGGTAGGAGACCTTTGTGGTTTTTGGTCTATAGATGACATTCTGCTCCTGGTGGTGGATCTGGAAGATTTCCCGAGCATAACATTTTCGAGCTGAGGAACCTTCGGATTTTATGAGCATGTGGATTGTGCCACTGCCGAAGGAACTAGGAGGTTAGCCTGATGAGGGCTGTTGTGGCGACGGTGGCTTTTATCCCGGTCATCGTGATCTTCATCGTGTTTTTTACCCTTGGAAAGGTCTTTTGGAGACGCGTCGGAACGAGAAAAATATTCCTTGAGTTTCCTTTCGCTAATCATCTCAAAAATGAGATTTTTTAGTTTGCAACAACCTTCCGTGTCGTGGCCTTGATCTTTGTGATAATTTTAGAATTTATCGAGGCACTTATTGGTCTTCTGTTGGATCGGTTGTGGCCACCGAAGTACCTTGTTTTATTTTTCTAGCATCAGGAGGATGTTGGTGCGAGTGTCCCAAATAGGTGGGTGAGGGTCGGTTCCCCTTGGTAAGGTGCCGAGGATAAATATCGAGAGGAGCCGGGTCTTTTATCATATTTACGGAGCTTGTTTGTGGTAGAAGAGGAGGTCTATTGGGTCGGTCGGTTGATTTCTTCAGAGTTCATCAACCTTGTGGCTCGGTCCATGAACTCACCCATCGAGGTGATGAGGTTCTCGTTGATGTTGTATGCAAGGTGAGACTCGCACTGTAGAACTTGAGTGATGGCGAGGAGTTACATATATGTGGACAGTCCTTGGACCTGGACAACCTCGGATTGGAAATGCTTTACATAGTCCCTGAGGGATTCTTCTTTTTATTGTCGCACCTTAACTAGGTGCATGACGGTCTTGGCGTGGTTGAGATCCCATGAAGTGTCAGAGAAAAGCCATGGTGAGGTCTTTGAAGCACTTAAAGCGCTAGCCCTGTAGTGTACCAAACCATGTAGAGGCTGCTCCCTTGAGAGTAGAGCTGAATGCTTTGCAGAGAATGGCGTTGTTTGCTCAAGCCAACTCCATTTGGGATATGTAACCGTCCATTGTTGGCATGCGGAAACCCTCAGGAGCTTTCACCGTAATGATGTCATCAGTGAAGGGTTGTGTTAGTAAGACCTCGATGTCATCGAAGGTCCGATTTGGAGTTTTGACCTGTACCTAGACCAGGTTCATGTGACGGAGGAGGTCATCAACATTAAAGCTACCGATGGCGGAGTTTTCTACCTGGCCATTGTTGTTGGATTATCCCTCATTGTCAGCGGGTGGAACACCTCGAAAGTTTGTGATTTTGGCCTGGATGGCTTGTACCATGAGAGCCTACATATCCCGGAGGATATTGGATTGAATTAGTTTCATCTGAGCAGGGTTGATAATTGTGGTAAGCATGTTGCGCCACTTGGGTCAATCAGAGCAATTTGTATGCTATCATGGTTGATGAGAGGTGGCGGAGGCAGTTTCCTATTTTGGTCACCTTTGGTTGGTAGTGGGGGTGGTGGTTGGGCAGTCAAATTGGAATTAGCATCCTCCACTTGGACATTTTCATTGTTGGTATTGTTGGTGTTGTTTTTCCTCGTTCTTGTCATTGATGCAGTTATTGGGTTGCTTGGAGAAAGCAAAAGAAATACGGTCGTGGGTTCATTTTTGGTAGACATCTCCAAACTGATATAACCAATCAATCAGCAATCTGGGACAACCAGAATAGGATGAACCACGACCTGGAAGGTACATAGAGAGAGAGAGATTCAGGCAGAGAAGAGCTGGAAGATGGGGGGTGTAGTAGGTACCACCCAATATATAGGGTGGTACCTAGCCCTTTAAGAAGGGTGTGATCCATGAGACCTGAGCCTTTATGGTGGCTAAATCTTAGGGGAGCCGTTATAGGTGTTGAGGATCTGTTTGACATTCGGGTGAGTTAAATGTAAGGGCGATTGTTGCGTCCCTAAACGTGTCTGTTTGGAGGTGTCTTGTGCGAGGCTGCATAGTATGGAGGTGCCTCGTAGCCGGAGATGGTTTGGGCCTTTGGTGGGCCGTTTGGGGTATCTATATCAATTAAAAAACTAGAGGTTTAATTTTGTACTTAAACTTAAAATCTAATGGATTACAAACAGAAGTTAGATTACAGGGGTATTTGTATATTTCAACAGAGTAATAACTCAACTTTATGTCATTGCTCCAGATTTTCAACTTTATGCATATATTCTTTATGTGTGTCTATCTTTCAGTGTGGAATGAAGTGATCAATGACATTGATGAGCAGATGTTGTGGTCTCCCATATCCATTACTACTCAGCTGACTCGTTGTAAATTCTTATACCTAAACTAAACCTGACATATGCCTTCCATACAAATATCATTTATAAAACATGAATATCATTCTAATTACCAGGAGTGTCATTCTAATTAACATGAATGTTATTTATAAATAATAAAAATGTCATTTAGAAGTTTCATTCTAATTAACATGAGTGTCATTTAGAAATAAGAAGAATGTCATTTACAACTTTCAGCTCTAACACAAAAATTCTTATCAATTTACACAAGAACAAACATGACAATGTCCACTTCTATCATTTAGGAACTTTGTTTTTGTTTCATCATCTACACTTTCATTCGTGTTGCTTTCTTAATCGAAACTTTCATTCACCTGACCAAATGATGTTGCACCATGGAGTTTTGAGAGTTTACTCCGGTCATATGCAACAATTAAAGAAACAAGGGCAAAGACGAGCATTGGAAACCCAAGAGCATGTAGTAACATAAGTTACCCAAAATTAGAGCCTCGCCAAATATCAACAAATGATTAAGTAAAAGAATGCCTCCCTAAAACTACCTTGTACATAAGAGCTTGCCTCAACAATTTTGGCAAATGTTCCTGTTCTCTAGAGATTGGTGAACAATACAAGTGTAATTAAGAGAGTCAAATAGTCTACTCTATAAAATTATTTCTACTAGACATAACAACACCATGATCATAAAGCATCGCTTTGGCCACCTTATAACATGCGAAATAGTCATAGTAGCATCATCATGAGTAGGTTGTGAAAATCTGAAGAACAGTAAATTTGAGAAAATCTGAAAAGTCATTTAGTTTACATGGAACATTTCAAAATAAATTTGAGAAAATTGAAAAATAAAAATAAAAATAAAAATAAAAAAGAAGCATAAACACATTACAAACAGTTGCATTCATATACCTTCATCCTAGTTATAAGACCAAGCCAAGATAAAACCCAAAAAATAACATCTTCTTATTCCCGAGTAGACCTTTGTAAATCTGTATCCTCAATTCTTAATACAATCTTCCCTCCTTTCGACTTGAAGTTCTGAAATTGTCAATTTTAGAACACTTGAGTATACACTGAATTCAAAATCATAAAAAGGGAGAAAATGGGTAAGAAGCGAACCTCGCGAACAAGTAATTAAAGAGAGTCATCTGGGCACCACTGAAAAATGTATGAGACACTGTGGGACGGCAGAGCTACTTGGGGACAGGGGGTGGCAGCTGCCACTTTAATTTTTTTTTAAATGTAGGAGTATATAATGTATATTTAGCTTAATTCAGAATATATATTAATTCAAATTTACATATTTGAAACTAGCTTAAATTGAAAAAAGGCTTTATTATCAAATACTCACATGAAATATGTTAACTCGCGCACTTTAGTCCCTGAATTATAAAATATACCAACACAGTACCTGAACTATCTAAGTTCAAGAAGTTTAGTCCTTTAACTCGGTAACTCGCTCAATAAGACTCTAACATTGTTAGTTTTTGACAGATGGATGAACTATTTTAAAGTATTAGGTTGCAAATGCTCAAATTCAAAACTTTAGGGGGGTGTAGTGGCCAACCCTGCTCCTTTGTTCAACCCAACCCATCCACCCAGAAAACCCAATGAGATGATGTTTTTGTTAGATCTGATAGATTTATGGACTTTGGGCATAGATTAGAAAGAAATAGGATCATAATAGATATTTTCCCTCAGGTCAACTAACATTGATACGATCAAAGGGATAAAGTGTCTGAGAGTGCATAGTTGATGGACTGAGTTGGCATGTTTTATAATTTAGGGACTAAAGTAATTGAGTCAATATAGTTCAGGGGACTATATGATAATGAAACCTTGAAAAAAATCTCACCCCACTCCAATACCCAAACATCAATTCTTAATCTAATAATATACGAACTCATTCTATGGTCTACATATTCATGATGGGTACAAGATTTATTTTCATAAAAAAGTGTGAATGGAAGAAAGTTACACTACCAAAGTATAGAATCATGACTAAATATTTTATCCATTTGTAAAAAATTATTTTCTATCAATAATTTATTAAAAAAAAATTATGAGTCAATTAAATTTTTATAGTACTAAATTTGTAGGCTCTCACTACCCATGAAAAATATGTTGGAAAAAAATTTCACCGTTGATGAATTAGATGTATATATCTTAGAATTATTAGTCATCTCAAATAGATGAATATCAAACCTATTAAAGATAATTTTAATCATTATTCATTAATTCATCAAGAAAATCGAATAAAATTGATTTAATTTAATTGATATTGTTTAATTTCAATTTTGGTTGGCAATTGAAATTTATACCGAATGACCCATATTATTTATTGCTAATTATTTTATCTACCAGAGAAAGTGAAACTGTCAAGTAATTACCGGTAGAGAAAACGCCTTCTTGGTATAAAAAATAACAACCTCGATATACAAAATTGGTTTATTGGTATGTAAAATCTTAAACTCTCACAAACAAATGACAATTGTTACTTCTTAGAGACCGATTGTTATTTGTCAAAAGCGAAATGCTATTCTAAAATGTAAGGAAAAAGTCACTCACTTGATCATTTAAATCTCATCTAAGTAGTTCTCACTTCTCAAAACATGTTTCTATATACATAATAAATGTTCAGTTAACTAAATCTTGTTCATGCAATTGGTAATGTTATTTCTACTCCATGAAATGCTATTTTAGCTATATGAAATGTCATTCGTAATACATAGTTATTTTAACCATGTTTCACTAATTTCTCACTTTTTTTACATCTGCCTTTTCTTGGGGTATATTCCATTTTTATACCTTTTTTAGGAGCTTTTTTCTTCGTCACACAGATATCAATAGTTTATATATTGAATAATGTTGTTGCTAGATTTTGTTTAAATGACTCAAAGCAATTATCGATACTCGTGTATGCTTCTTCTCAGTTCAAGTCTCCTTCATTATTTAACTCAAACCAATTATCAGACTCCAAACACATAAATTAGTTACCGTATCATTAAAAATAATAGGATATATTAATGTATAAGTAAAATGTCATGTTTTAAAGGTCTATTGTTCTTCAACAAATGACAAATGCCATTGGTAAAATATCTAATGTTATTCTATGAATGACGAATGTCGTATCTGTGAATGATGGTCTATAACCTTCAATTGCATATCTAATAGAGGAAATGTCATTTGTAACTTACGGAATGCCATTATTCATGTTTCGTGAAAACTCATGTTGAACTTTTTATAAACTCTATCCATTACATACTCTCTACAAATTAAAAGAAAACTAATACAATCCCGCATAGCATTATTTCAATCCTCCTAACCTTAGGGTTTGTGAGTCAATCGGGCCACCTCCCTTCTTCTTGCTTTGCTTCCTTTGGCCGCAAGGCATCCCTGCCTCATCCCTACTCTTGCCTCTCTACTCTTTTTGGCCTCCTCTTTCTACAATCGCCACTCACTTGCCCTATAGGTTTCTTGTTCGTCGATTCAATTGTGGCAAGTATGGCGAGCGTTGCAATCTCTATTGATGATGACAAGCCAATCAAAGTCACATTCTTGGTGGCTACGCCGTATGCACATTGGTTTCTCCCTTGCGGTGAAGAACCTCACTTCACATGTGGTGCAGTTAGAGCAGCTGAAAACTGCCCTATCGACAGCTTCGTGGAACAAATTCTCCTTTCGTGTTCTCCACGGCTCTTCTGCTCCTCGAGATAATCTTTATGTGTTCAACTTTGATCAACAGGATAACATTGACAAGGTTCTAAATTTTTTACCATGGGCTTTTGACAACTGTGTGATTATTTTTTGTCAATTGCATCCAGGTGATCAACTTTCCATGCTTGTGTTTGATACAGTGGACTTTTGGGTTCATGTCATGGATCTCCGTTTCGGATTTTTGTGTGTGCAAACACACTCACATTTTCTTGGTGTTTAGGAAGCAAAACACATCATGTATGCTTGTTTTTCATTGCCTTTATGCACTTTACTTGTTAAGTTGTATATTTTATAGGTGCACGATTATGAGGTGTAAAAGGAGTTTAACGGGCTAAAATGGATTTTCCGGATGAAGTTTACATTGTTGTGGAGCATCATGGAAGATCCTAGGCTGAAATGAAGAGTTCAAGTTTAAAGGAGGAGCTGAAGAGCACTCAATTGCACTTTTGCCAAAGATAGAAACTCAATTATAGAAAAGAAGGCACCACTTCAAAGCGGCACCATGGCGCCACAAAGAAGCATCCCACACATGTGGAGGCGCCACATCCAGGTGATACAGGGTGCCAGTTAGGGCAAGTCTAGAGCAGATGAAGGAATAGGGCGCTACTTTAGGGTGCTACAAGGTGTCATAAGTTGGCGCTACTTAAGGAACTTTTTGTGCAAGGCTCCACTTGTTGGAACCATCAGTGGCGCCTCATTATGCCACCCCATCTTTCTCTCTCCTATTTGTTAGATGTCATTTTCTCAACTTGTCTTTTATGTAACCAAATTGGAAGTCATTTTAAGACCATTTTACTCCGTTTCAAGTAGCCTAAGATGACCATCATGTTAAGGGTAAGTTAGGATATTAGGTAGTATTATATATAGCCATTTAGGGTAAGTTTTCATCAGATTAGAAAAGAGCTACGAATTTGCTAAGGATTTTGGAGCTTTGGTGGATTTGGAGCACTATCTATGGAGAGATTCTGATTACTTCATGATCTACCTTCTAGAGTATTTTCTTATTCCTTACTCTTATTTTCATATCATGTTTATGTGTATGATCATGTTGATTTCCATGATTAGCATGTCTAGTAGTGACTAGATTTGAATGATCTCTTAAGATTTTAGTTGTCTTGGGGGTAATCCATGTTTAGCACGTTTTGTGTGATTAGATATTAATTTCCTTATCTTGGTTCATCATCATATGCATTTATAGTACTAGTCCTACATTGGCATATCCTTTAGACTTTGATTGAATGCTCGATAGAGCTTCTCTCGACGTAGACCTAGGGAAATTGATTGGTAGATTACTTAGGAGTTCGAGAGAACCTTAAGGATTCTATTAGTAGTTAAGACTTGTGTTGTAATCCTTAAGGAGTTTGTTGTTGGAGCATGAGAACCTAATTAGAACTCTAGTTAAGAGGTAGGACGGTGTTTCGTGAGGAAACTGGTCCGATTAATGTAGTTTACATATAATTGTTGCATCCTATACATGGTGAACCCCTAATAGGTTCATGTTATCCTATGAGAGCTTTCAGAACTTGATTTGCCTATGTTTTTACTCTATTTACATTTTTAACCTTTCATGACTTGACACTCAAGCTACTGATATTTTCACCACATCACATTTTCTACTATTCACATTGGATTTTACCATTTTCACACACATCCTATTCCATATGTTTAGGTAGATTAGTCATATTGCACTAGAATAGATTAGTATTCTTATTTCTTGGGTTCAACCCTCACTTTGTGATCACTATACTATGGTTGATTAGATAGTGCAAAGTAAGGTTTATAAATACAATTTGAGTGACTGTGTGCCTACAAAGTAAATATTATCAGCATCATCGCATATTGTACCTTGCTCACGCTCTTATAAAATTTGGCAATGTTGTCAGGAAGAGGCATTTCTAGTTTCTAGTGTTTTGTGTGCTAGTTTACTTTTTTATTTTCTTTCCCCCTACTTACTATTTTCCTAGTGTTTTTTTGTTTTTGTTGATTTTACATCTTTCTAGAATCTCATTTCATGCACAAAAGTTCACAATTACACACTTTAGTGGCGGATTCATAGCATGATATTTATTTGGTTAAACCATGCCTCTTTCTTGTGATAAAGTAGAGCAGAAGAATAACATATATGAGTATATTCATAGGATTCAAATTACATACCTTTTCATGGACAAACAGCTTAAGGATTATAAATCCTTTCTCCTAGAAAACGTATTCTCCTTTTTTTGATGTTGGCCGAATTCCTCACTTGGATCCTTCAATGGCGTTGACACCTTTTATTCAATGGATGAGGGCTGACTTGAAGGTATGTTAAAGGGTAGGATGTGTGGAAGAGACACACCAATGATCCACCCAAAATGCTCATAAGAAGTGCTACTAAATTTGGCCTTGAAGAAGATGAGAGGAAGATGATGAAGATGAAGAACCAAGAACAAATCTTGTGTGTGTGTGTGTGAAGTGTTGAGGCCTGCCCCTCCTCCCATCTATTTATAGATGAGGAGGAGGGAGTTAAGGGTGGTTTTAACTTCCCTCTAGACCAAAAATTTGCACCCTTTTGGCCTAGGGAAGTTATTTCCCCCTTAGTACACAAACAAGGCCTTCTACACTTGGTAACCAACTTATTTGGAGAAATGGTGCCTTCCTGGGAGACACCCCTTCACCTAAAACTTCCCATTAAGGCTAGCCATGAGGTAGTAACCACCCTAGGGGTGCGTCTCATGTGACAGGGTGCATACACCCTGCACTTTGACATGCCTTTTTACCAAAGTAACCGTACTTTTACTAAAAAGATGTCATTAGGTGTTACCACTAATGAATCAAGGTGAAATATCACAAAGATATTCCATAGACACATGATTGAGCTCTATTGAGCTCTTTTCATCTCACCTTGAGCTGAAAGTCACTTCTTCATCAAGACTAGCTCACTTGAGCTGAAGTTAGCTACTTCTAGCTAACTTGAGCCGGAGTTAGTTACTTGTGAACTAACTTCAGCTAGTACTACCTACTTTTAGCTAGTGTGAGCTAATGTTAGCTACTTCTATCTAACTTGAGCTTAGGTTAGCTACTTCTAGCTAACTTGAGCTATAGAGGAGCTGAGTATAGCTACTTCTAGCTATACTGAGATGATAATGAGCTGGATTTAGCTACTTTTAGCTAAGATGAGCTAATACCAAGCTACTCCTAGCTCCTGTGAGCTGGTATGAGCTGGTATGAGCTAGCATGAGTTGACTTGAGCTAAGTCTAGCTATTTCTAGGTAGAATTGAGCTAAGGGGAGCTACTTTTATTTACCCTTGAGCTATCATGAGCTAAGTTTATCTACTTTTAGCTAAACTAAGCAGAGATGAGCTGAGAAAAGTTACCACTAGCTCCCCTTAAGCTATGGTGAGCTAAGTCCAACTACTTCTACTTGGGTTGAGCTTAGGTAAGTTACATATAGGTTCCTATGAGCTCAAACTTAATTCTATGGGCTCAAGTACTATCTCAAAAGGTCTTGGTGTGCCCAGAATTCCAACAGAAAGACCCTGGTAGTTTCATAATACCTTGCGATATCGGACAATATCATTATGACAAGGCATTAGATGACCTTGGAGTTAGTATCAACCTAATATCTTGGTTCATTTGCCAAAAGCTTGGCTTAGGAGAAGTCAAGCCATCCTCTATTTGCCTAGAGCTAGCAGATAGATCTAGCACATATCCAAGAGGGATCTTGGAAGATGTCATTGTCAAGCTAGACAAGTTCTATAT
>JBBYHH010386561.1:0-11831 GCA_038382905.1 Daphne laureola | reverse complement strand
GTATGATTCTTCAAAATGAAAAAAACTGTTAGAATTAGAGTAATATTTTTTTTGAAGAATATGACTTTTAAGTATCTAAATTTTGGAATAAAAGGAGAGAAATAGATTGGGACTGTAATACAAAATTATTGTTTTGAGAATCCATGTCCGGGGATTATTCCCATAATAATTAGCTTCACAGACACAGCTCTGGCCTGTGGTCTAGTCTGACAAAAATGAAAGCTAATGTACTAACCTGCATAACAAATTTTGTCTCTTCTATTCTACAGCTAGCTAGGAATATTTTCAACCCTTTTCTTTTGTACTCCATATAGCCATAGGTCATGTACTAATGAGGATTAGGATGCAAGAATGTAGGAGTGGTCAAATCTCGGGGCGACGTTCGCTACCGGAGAGATGCTGCTAGTAGCTTCAGGGATGTTGGTGTAAATCGATGATGGTGAAGATGGATGGGGAAGGCTTGGTGCCATCGTCTCAGACTAACTCACGATGAAAAAGTCAATTTCACTCTTCTCGTTTTCACAGAAGATTCAAAAAAAATTTAGTGAAAAATTAATTATCTCACTAATGAAAAATGTGATGAAAAACTAATTGTTTTATTTTTAAAATAGTAACTTTGAAATCTCCTATTATCAATGAAAGGCGAATTTGAGGAATTAATAAAAGAAATGATTCGTAGTAGTAGGTATGTGTCCATAACTTTTTGTAAGTTGTGAGCATCCCTTTTTGTGAATAAACTAGACTGCATTTGTGGACTTGAGTTCATGGCAGGTAACCTGATGATTGAGACTTACAAGCCTTGATCAGGATTTAGGCAAATAATAACAGTAATCTGGATTTAAATTTGAAATGTGCAGATTTACAAGGTAATAGCAAAAATACAAGAATTGTGGTAATATAGAAACAATTAGCGTTGCATCATCACACTCAAGCTACAGAGTTCTTGTTTCTGGTGTGTCACTCCCAGGATGAATTTAAGTTACATTTACCAAAATAATGATCAAATATAAGGCTGAAGTCATAGATAGATATAGCAGTTTCAGCACCCAAGAGATTTGGGAACTAAGATTGGGTTTTGATTTTCATCTCTCAACTTCTGAATCTTTGATCTAAACTCATTATGGAAAGACACTAGTGACTTCTGCCTTGAAGCAAAAGCAGCACTAAATAGCTTTATATCTTCTTCCAGAACTTTTCTTCTCTGAACTTCAGAACTCAACTCCTTCAGAACAGTTTCCGTTTGACAGTCCATATGTGCAAGGTTTTGAGATGATTCAGATCCTGATTTCAGCAATAGATCTCTTTCTGCTTTCAGCTGCTGGAACTCTCTTTCCAAGCAACTATGTCTTTCCTTGCAGGCCTCCAGGAACTTGTTATTGGTAACTATCTCTTTTTCTAACCCATGATATTTAACCTTTACACTGTTGAGTTCACTGCTTAGTTTGTCCCTCTCACAACTTGTTTCTCCACTCAGTGGATGACCCTTGTACAATTCAAAGTTAGATCTCAAAGGTCATTCTAAGAACACAATGATACATGTTTAGAAACTTCGCACCAGAAAAACAGTACAGCATATCTGTAATCCCAAAAGCACATATATGAAACACAACTATATTTCTGTACACTCTTTTTATTATTTGCACGTAGCCGTAATATATAGCAGAATGATTTCATAGGATTAAAGTTCTGAATGAGGAAACAAGATACCCTATAATGAGGACAAAAAAGAACACTATAACTGATGAATGGTATCGGGAAAGTGGTGTCCGAGCAGCTACCTTAAAGTCGCTGCCGCTCCCGCTCTCCTCATTCTTCAATTGTTCATTGTCTGTGCTTTGTGCTTCTGGCGGAATCAAGGAGGTAATCATGCTCATCAACTTGGTTTCAAGTGCTTTGTAGGCTTCTCGTGTTTCAGAATGTCCGGGACATTTGTCAACATTCATCACTGTCGAAAATTGACTCTCTAAGGTTGACAAAAGCCCAAAGCCAATCTCCCTTATGCCTGAGAGCAGCTTTGAACTAAAAGGACTTTCTGATGTAGATTCCTGTTTTGGGACCAAAAGAATACTGCAAATCTGTATTAAAATTATCATATACTATAAACAAGAATTTAAAAAGAACATCACAGACCACTTCACCTGAATTGTTGACAAGGCATCCTCATAAACATGCTTGCAACTTGCCACAGAAAACGAAAATCTTTCTGGCACTTTTTGCATAAGGAGTGCTTGTTGTTTTAGTTCAGACATTTCCTTAGTTAGCTGGTTATTCAACAAAACTTGTTCGACATGCTTTCTCTGCAAACATGTTAAGAGTAAAAAAAAAATCATCACAAAGACCATGAGGTCCACGACAGTGGTTGTAAATGCAAAGGTGGGGATTGGATCTCTAAAATTAAGTAATAATTAAATGCCAAAAACTAATAACTGAAAACCTAAAAGAAATTATTTGATTCAGGTTTTGATACGGCAAAAACAGTTTGAGATGGCAAGGCAAGAGATGGCAGATGTTAGATGCACTCACCTGGAATTCATTCTTCTCTTTAGTAAGCAGCTCTAACTGTTGCTTCAAGTTTTGAAGTTGTAGTTTGTGGCTCTCCAATGAACGATCCTGAAAGAAGAGCAACAGCATAAATCACTAAGCACTGAAAGAATAACTAAATGGAGGCTGGAGGCATAATGCAATTATTTCTTTTTCAAACATGCAGGCACTTATAAGCTAGTATTCTTTCAGGCTTTCTGATATGATAGATTGAAAATATTGAAACGTGAACACGACAAACAAGAGCACAAAATTTAGGAACGATAAACTCACAGGAGATGCATCATTTGGAGGAAAAGATTGAACTTTTCTTGCAGGAGTCATCTGAATTGCATCAAGATCTACAGTATACCCCTTGTTCATCTTGAACCACGTGTCTTCATCAGCCACATTACTGAAAGAATCTGGGAGAGGACTAAACACTGGCATCTCTGAATAGTTTGACCGCTTCACAACGAAAGTGTTAGGGGCAGCTTTAAGACAAGGTGTACTGAAGTTCTCATCCGGATCACCATTTTGACTGCATTCTTCTTTCAGGATCTCTCTCGTGGAACCTTTTCTCTGCTGCCAGTGATAAACATTATAATATCAATGACAATATAAATGAAGGTACAAATGTCTTCCAATGGATAGCTGTCTCGTATTTTGTTCATAGGCTTCTTTATTATTTATCAACATATTTTATGTTGCAGCTGAGGGGGAAAAAGGAAACAGAAAAGAAATAGACCGTGGATCCTGGTCCAACAGATAGGATGATTAGAAAATAACAGCAAGGCAGGCTTCCAAGAAGCAAAATTTTACATTGTGAAACTGACAATGGAATTAAGAATGAACGGGTAACACTATTTTACCACTGTACCACAAATTTTTAACTGCCTCCTACCTGTGACTTTTGAGGTTCTCTTATTTACGGATTTCACTGATGAGTATAGTTGTTTAAACCAGAAAGTACTTAACTCTACAGGATTCAGCTTGGCGACCAGAGATTCATCTGAGATATACAGAGTATAATATACACAAGATCCACCAACGAGGCAACTTATTTCAAGAGCATTCTTAGTGGCAAAAATCATCCCACAAAAGTGAATGTTCTTTGTTCAGTGTGAATCTTACCTGGCTAGAGCTCTTATCGCAATCTGAGCAAGTAGAGAGATTACTTATATCTTTCATCCATTGTTCTCTGATGCATTGTTCACGTTCTTTTTGTGATCGCCTTTCCTCTTCCAGTTCCATTTCAAGCTTTTCTTTCTCAAGTTCATACTGAAATTCAACAAAGGCATATAACAATGTCAGTATTCTTCAACTGCAAGAAGCAATCTGGATTTGTATGAATATGATAAAATATACCTTCAGCATCTCATTCCTAAGTTTCAAAATTTCTTGCTCTAAAACTCCAGCATGGGATCCCTGCATATCATATACATAATGTTAGGTTTCCAATTATACTATCTTGAACAGATGTGATTTCTCACCTGAAGCTTCTTACGTAGTTCCTCAATCTCTATCTTTTGTCGTTTAAGTAACGCGGCATCCGTTAAAACCTACAATAAATTAGCTAATGTTAGTGAGAGAACACATGTAAAATCAGTTAAATTTTTCAGTAAAACTGGACAGTTGTATCTGTAGTTAACCTGCAACATTTAAAGCTCATGATAAATGTAAAACAAGGCAGATTAGGAAGATACTATGAAGCACAGTTTCAACCTCTATAGCTGCACACAATTCCATACACAAGATTCTTCTATGTAAATTATCAGCAGTAATAGTATACTAGTACATTTTACAGCAAATAAAATTTCTCCAGAATATCACTTATCCTTCAAGTAAACCGTCATACTTTCATATTCTTCATCATATTCATATGGGAAATGAAACAACGAGCAGAAAAAGCTCATGAAGGGTCATTTTGAGTAACAGACCTCGTTAACTTGTGCACAGTTGGTGATGCGCTTGGCTCTACTAGCAAATTGTAAAGTCCCCTTTGTTTCCTCTATGTGAATCTATTAAAATTGCAGAAGAAAAGGTGGATAGTGAAACGCTAGGACAACAACAATCATCATATCCTACATACTCAGAAAATGAGATATGAGAAATAATGTAAGAGAAATGTACCTCTTCTGGTGCTACGGTGCATATGACGGAGGTTTTGGCATTGCCACCTAAAGCAGGTTGGAGTATACGGGTGAGCTTACTATCACGATAAGGAATGTGCCCCCTGTAACAGCGATTTTGTTATTAAAACTGTTAATCAGTATAATATGCCTGTATGACAAGCAAACAAACTGCACCTCTGTCTTGAGCCTTCACTTAGTTTGTTGATCACATTACCAAGAGCCATTAAGCTCTTGTTAATATGTTTTCCTTCTTTTAGACGTACGCCCCCTGCTCCAGTTTTGGCAATTCTCTCTGAACCAGCCAAATCCACCAGATTCTATGAAGGGAAGAAATGACAGTGTAAGATTCGTAAGGTAACACGATCCAAAGTACAAAAGAAAGTTACCATGGACAATTTTCCTAGTATGGAGTATTTATCAACTAATAAACAATATCGTTTTAAGCACAAACCAATACTGAGACACGGATAGCATCAGTGCTTGACTGGTCACTACAAGTATTTGCATCCTTTCCCTTGCTTTCAATCACCTAGCATCCAAACCAAACATTTTTAAACAGCAAAAGGACTTCATAAAACTGAAGTGGCTTTAGATTAAGTGATACGAATTGAAGCACATACCATTCTAAATACCGTGTGCGATCTACTGCTTCTCATGTTCATGTTCGTCTCACCAAAATGCCTATTAGCTAGAATAAACAAAATGAAACACAAAGTTGTAAGTGACAAGGTGTAAAAGCACTTCAACGAGGAAATATGGTGTCTTTTATTACAGCTGACCTTCGCCAATCTCTAAAAGCTCAAGCACTTGATCAGCATTGCTTACTATTTCTTCTCTTAGTCCTGCAACAAAGATGCCACGCTATAATGACAACAAAAGGTCAGAGCAGTGCATCGAAAAGTTCGATTGACATGAATTGTATGTCAGAAAGCTAACCTCCAAGCTCTCGTGAATGGTTAGTTTCTGATTCCTTACTGCTAAGAGGTCATTAATGTCCTCATTGTAAATCTCCATGTATGAAACTCGAATTAGAAACTCTCGATCAGCAATCTGGGTTCCAGCACCAATCATAAGAAAAGATAATAATGAAGGTAAATGTTTGAAGTCATGGCATCTTAGCCAATGACAAATGTTGTTCTTTACCTTCTGTGTCTTGTCAAAAACTTCTTTGACTGCTCGATGAATAATCCCTGGATCACCATCTGAACCTTTCATGGTAAATGTCTTGCCACTGCTCGTTTGACCATACGCAAATGCAGTCCCTGGAAACGATTAGATAAAAATGAAGTTTTCACTGATTACCCAGCAATTCAATGAATTTTCAGTGTCAAGACCTCAGCTTCAATATAATGACCATTGGCCCTACGTGGCAAAAATTCAGGGATTGTGGCATTTCAAGTTCGAGACTGGTATCATAGAAACATAGCTACTCAAGCTTGAGCTGAGATATTTAAAAAATAAATTCGTGACCACATCACATCTGCACACAGACTGAGCTGATCAATTGGTCATTTAACAGAGGACCAAGTCCAAAGTGTGATTTTTTCTACAAATTCAGTTCGACAAAGACCAAACAGAATCAAAGGAAAACAAAGCAAAGAAACAAATCCAGAAAGGGATAGTGAAAGAAGCGTCCATACCATTAAAACCATCAACAGCAGCGTGAATAATATCCCTTGTTAGAAGATCATAGACCTCGGCGTTGGAGCAACTTTCGTCGAACACATGGTCTTCCAAAACAAAACCAAATCACAAACAATTGAAATCGGAAAAGGAACCTCATAAAGAAAGGGGCATATTTATTACCAAAAGCGTAGGAGAGGCTAGAAACTGGAGTGCCGTGAAGCTTGTGAAGTGAAATGCGATTGTCCCCTATCTTCCAGAAAGATCCAATCGAGCTCTCTTGAGAACCATGAGGTCGCACTCTCACTGCGACGCAGATCTTCTCCATCTTTGATTTTTCCTTTCTTCTTCTGGGTTCACTGTTTGTTTGTTTGTTTGTTGTTTTTGAATCGAATCGTAGCCTGTGTTGTGTGGTGGTTCGGGACTTCGGAGACGGACCCGGTCTGAGTGAGGAGAGGACGCAGGCGGGCGGGGTTTTGATTTCAAATGTGAAAAAGTCACAATTGACGATAGCACCCAGCTTTGGTTTTGACTGTAATGACGTTTAACGCATTTACTAAAACGGGCCGAGATGAACTGGAGGCCCAATTTAATATATTTGTATTTGGGCGCAGAACAAGAACTTCCGCAATGGCTTTATGGTAAGACACTTTGGGCCTGGGCTTTTAACGTTTTTTTTTTTTTTTAAATTGCTCCAAGTGTAACATTATTGACAAAATCATTACATTTGACTACATAGATAATTTAATTGATGATTAACAACCCTATGCATGTATTATGGATATAATGTTATTTACAATAGAAACTAACTATTACTTATTCAGAATTAATCCAAAATTTTAACTTATTTCGCTAAAAAGTGTTGGTGAAAAAGAAAAAGAAAATTACAGAGCATATACATACAGTTACGGACCTTAGCGACAACTAATAATTCGGTGAGGTCCTGAGCACTTGATTTAGTGATCAATGCCCTTATGAATACTTATAAAAAGTCTTATGTTCAAGTCTCCGATATTTCCAACATTCTTTATTTAAAAAAAAAAAAAATTGATGACAACGATGATTAAAAACTCTGATTGTAAATAACTGAGGAGACATTATTGAGCGTTTGTATTTAAGACTGGGAAAAGAGAAGAGTTACACGTAATATTGAGGTTGAAATGGTGGAGACTGTTGTCCAAACACGGAAAAAGCGGGTTAAGAGTAACACCAAATCTAATCTCTTATGCTTACCCATCAACATCCATCTCGAATGTTCTAGGAATATATATATATATATATATACACACACAGTAAAGCTAGGTTGTAAAACAACATTTTCCGAAATCAAAGGCAATCTGAAAAGGAAGCCAAAAAGACGCTCCACATGCATCGTATTCATTCATTCCCCTCCACCAACCATCACTTTTAATGAATTGAATCAAAGTTAGTTTCCATGGGAGTCAAAAGCCCTACCACCTACTTCTCTTGCTACTGCCTCCTCTTCTTGGGTCATGTGTACTTAGAAAATGAGTTAGGAAACAAAATTTGACAAATTTGTTGGCCGGGTGTCTTTTTTGTTTTTTATTGACGTATCAGATGTAAATATTTAGTAGGAAAACTTAAAGAAAATGTGATTTGGGGATATTAAAAAATTGGTCCTGTACAGTACTAGTTCTATCTACCCTTCTGTATATTATGCAACTCCTTTTTCTTTTCTCTTTTTGTTTTGTTTTGATAATTAAAAAGGAGAGAAATAGTATGTAGTGTAGGTAGGTTAATTTGTTTTGCTGTTCCATGATAGCATGCATGCACGTACGTAGATGAAATTCCAAAGAGATGGGGCCTTGTATGATCCAGGTGCAAGGAATCAATAGCTCCGGCGGTGATACGGAGAATCATTCCAAATCCTACTCCTACTATTTAATTGCTCCATCGGTAATAGTATTAAAGTAGTTCAAGAAAAGGAGATTTGATAACCCAACCACCAGATTAATACATACTCATCTAAAAGGTATACCGATAAACTTTAATTTTAACTTTACAATTTATTAATATTATTACCAACCAATTCAATTACTCCATGCACTTTTTAACCCGTCCAATATAAATCTCTCAACTCTTAAACTTGTACCTAACCACTTCGATCATGCATGAAGTACTTAAAATCTAAAACATTTTTAAGTCTTCCATTCAATTTATTTCAGATATGAACCCTAAAACTTAATTTCACAATTTTGACATTCATTCAACGCCATTCTACCAATCAGTCATAATTAGATCATATTGGTACAAAGTGAGAAATTTAATGGTTAATTCGATTGGATAAAAAATTCAATGGTAGATGATGAGTTTTAAAGTTTAAGGATTTTTTATTTTATTGGTGGAAAATATATGAGGAAGTTAGCCAATCATTGCACTTGTTAATTATGGCCCATGCATGGATTGATATTACATAATTCACATGCATTATTGTTTAACGTAGCACCAATCTGTCATTTCTAATTAGATCCATTATTTCATTTTGTTGACTGGAGATTAGAATCCCATACTTTCTTAGTTTGAAAGTTACTCCATTATTGTTGGGAAAAGCATCGACTATGAGTTGTGGATAAGTAAATAGTGGGGGGGGGGGGGGGGGGGGGAAAGGCCCAACAAAACCCCCTTTTTTTTTTTTTTTCCCTTTTGGTCTATATATAGCTAACTTGTGCTTTTATTGGGAGGAAAATTGATGTTTTACAACTTTATATATATATATATATTTTTTTTTTTATTAAAGAACTTTATATTTATGTGCGTGTACGTGAGTTAACTTGTCAATTCTAACAATAGGGTTGAAATCAGCAAAGGTTAACGGTGTCATCATGCATGTCATATATACCGTACTCCCTTTATCCATTTTTAATAGTTACGTTTATTTTTTAATATCTAATCTATTATTTGTTTTTTTCAATATTTTGTTATATAAAATAAAGTAACTTATATATATAAGATAGATCAATGAATCTAGTTTTTAAAAATATTTTTTTCAGTTTTTTTGAGCAAATTCTTTCAAGTTAAAAAGTTGAGTCAAACAAAATTCCAAAATCAAATGTAACAATTAAATAGGGATAAAGAGAGTAAGTACTATCGCTTACTGACTGATCAGCTCAAATGATTTTAGAGAGATTCCTTTTGGTGAGAACGTATTATTCACACATTAAGGTGTCCTTTAGTTTTAGAAAACAATTTTAGTGTTTGTTGATCTTATGTTTTAGTTTGTACTTTTAAAATGCAATTTTCCAAAATAAAAATTATATACACCTTTCATTGAAACCATGTTTAGTTGTATATTGAAAACAATTTTATGAACATATTTAAGTATGAGAGAGAGAGGGGTATGGTTGTCGTGCATGGTGAACAAAGGGTACAAGGATACCGACATGATTGGGAAGTGAAGTTGTCGGCTTAAATACATAGTGCTAGTGATCACTAAAATGTCACTTTTAAAACTTTTGATACTTAATTGTTTATGATAAATTTATTTAAGAAATGATTAACGGTTTTACATCTTTCATTAATTTTTTTTAAAAGATTAACTAATATTGTTATAATGGGAGACAGAAACGAGACACCATAAAATCGGACATGATTGCGCATCAGGAACGACCACATATGATCGATCATTGACGTTAGGATAAATTACAAAACAAAAACATGAGACATGATGAAACCTTTAATTTGTCTTCTTTATTTTAAAAAATATGCAATTATCCCCTTGAGGTGTTAGGCGACCTTAAGAAATCTTCATTTTGTTGATTGGAGATTACAATTTCTCTTAATTATTTGTGGTGTTAGTTGACCTCAAGAAATTTATAATTAACTACTCTTATTGTCACTAGTATTTCTAACTCTAACACTTCAACTCCAACATTATATTTCTCTCATTTCTCCCTCCCCAACTAGTCACCCTGTTTAGCTACCATTGTTGCCCGCCACGATATAGATTAGTTCAGGTTACAGAAACGCAAACAAGATCACAACGCTGCGACACAAGTCACTTCAGGTTACCTCTTAACTGTTTTGGAGTCGGTTAGTGTAATTACCGCTTAAACAATCAACTAACACTACAAATGGCCATGAGAGATAACTGAAGATTTCACTAAATCTTAGAAAATAACAGCATATTTTTTAAAATAAAAAGAATAAACATGAGTTTTTATAATTTACCCTTGAGGTTAATTAGAGTTGTGATTGTTGTCGTTATTCAAAGAGAAACCAAAAAGGAAAGAGAACGAAAACCCGCGCACTGGGAGCGAGGTAGCATAGGTTAATTATATTTTAGTCCAAACTAAGAAATTAAACGCTTTACAAAGTGTAACGCCACCACGTGTGTTCATCAAAACCCCAAAATCAATATATTTTTCATGTGCCTCGATCTAGCTAGCTACGGGCTCCATTTATTCTCACATATTATATAGATATATCATGTGTGCTACCTACTAACTAGCTATATATTGAGTTAATATGTTGGTAGTTCATTGTGAAGATTGCAATTGTGCAATTGCATGGCTGCGTACACACCCTTAAGTTGAGCCCAAAGAGCTCCGTATTCTAATAACAACCGTTCATTTTCACGCATTAGTCCCTGAACCCGGTTCGCAACGCAAACCACCCGGTTCTTCAGCTCCTGGTTCACAATGCCCAACCGAGTGGATTCCTTTGTGAGGTTCTCCAAATGCCTCTTCTTTCGCCAACGAGATCTACGAGCGGATTCCCGGTTCGATACCTTACGTCGTTTCTTCCTTTCATTGTCGACCGATTGGTACTTGAACCCATCTGAACCGGAGCTCGGTTCATCATCATTGGAGTCAAGCGCAAATAGTATCTCCTGGATATCATCCGGGGATAGGAGGAGGGCATGATCATGGTGGAAGATTTCATGATTAATGGCTAAATGGGATGGATTAACGGCAGCCAACATTACTGGTTAATTAATTTGAACAATTAATCCAACCGTACGTACCCGCCGGACCAAATGAACTATATATATATGTGTGTGTTTGATAATTTTATCCAAGGTGTGAGAACTTAGACAAAATTACAAAGAAGGTAGCTACGTACGGTAATTTTTGTGACTTGGAGAAGGAAAGAGGAGGAAAGGGGAATGAAGAAGGACATGGGAGGGGTATTTAAAGGGATAGATCATTGGCAGGCAGGGCAGGGCACCCACTCAAAGTAATCTATTTTTATTTTTGGAATAAATATGAAAAGCTGAAAAGTAAAAAAGTTGGGATTAGTTAATGATCTATACACACCATTACCATTATTAATGGTGATGTGAGTTTTTTTGTTTTTTTCCTTCTTCTTTTTGTAATTAGGAGAGCACACATTTATATATATGGAAATTAATTTTTTGTATTATTAGTTTGAGCACCCCATATTAATTAATAATATTAGTTAAAACTGATCACCAAAACAGTATTTGATCAGACTGTGTATATATATGTGTGTGTGTTAAATTTAATCAATAGTTTGTGTTAACGACGTTACTTATTTTTGCATGAAAATGGGCATTGGTGGTGGGGGTGAGAG
>JBBYHH010386450.1:0-11831 GCA_038382905.1 Daphne laureola | reverse complement strand
ATTTCCTTCATCCCGGAGAAGAGCTTGTTGAAGGGCTTGTGGAACCCTCTCTTGGTGGTATCGCCCTTTTCCATTACCTATTCCTCATACTCCTCGTGGGAAGGCTGCTCCTCTTCATTGCTCTCAACAAGGTGTCCCTTAGCACTGGATAAGGGTGTCTGTTCTGGAGACCTCTTCTTCTTATGCTTCTTCTTCTTGGGCTGATCCCAGTTCGCGTGTAAAGTAGAGAGGAGCATCACATGATTGGTCACATTTTGCATGTGCTGCTCCCAACTCCACGGTCTGTGGCTGTGGCTATGGCTCACCTCTTCATTTGCAGGTTCCTTATTTACACCATTCATCAAGCAAAGTTCATGAACTGTCTCAGGGAGCACCAACCAATTTATGGTGTCCCTGGTGGTGTTAAGGAAGCTATCTCGGATGTAATATGCAAGCGGTGGCCTTTATCCAATTACCACCTTGAAAAGGACATCAATATTGTCCACCGGGATCTCATGAGACCGAGAAGAGGGTCTAACATTGGTGTGTATCACCTTGTTGAGGATCTGGAGGTATGTACGCATCTTGTATGGTTGTATGCACTTGGAGGGCTTACCCTTAAGGATCTTCCACTGAATAGTATGTCCTGGCTCACCTAGTGTATTGGCAAAGGAATCAATGTCATTTTGATCAATAGACAAACCCTCGAAATCTGGATCAGTTCCCATTTGGAAGAATGCTCGCACTCTGTCTACATCTATATTGATCCTTTCGCCTCTGAATTCCATTGTGTGCGCCTCATCTTCGGTGGTTGCCTTCACTCTTGCATACAAGTTAGCGTAAAACTCCAGCACCCAATTTTTATTGACCGTGGTCGTTGTGACGTGGAGGACTCTCCCCCACTCCCAATTACTGAGTATCTTTCCCAGCATGGTAACTTCTTCATTTGGTGCATCCAAGTTGTAATTGATTTTCCATATGAAATCTTTTTTATCCTTGAGTTCGCTGAAGCGTTTGGCTGCTACATTTTTTAAGAAACGTTTAGTCTGTGTGGAGGGTTGTGGACATTGGATTTCTTTTCCCTAAAATTTAAGAGCAAGTAACTAACCGTTTAGTCTTTTTGCATTTATACTTAAATCAATCATGAGCAAAAAAAGTTGAAAGAGCAGCATCGAATATCAGTGATATAACAGGATTCAACAACACGTTGTCAATGAAACTCATGAAAGGAAAGACCATTGAAAGAGCATTCATACAATAATTGTTATCCTCTTTTAATGCATGCCAATAAGCCACATTGTTCATATAATATTTCCACATATTTTTATGTCAACAGTGTAGGATATTAGTTCTCAAACAACAACAAGATGGTACAAAATTCTGCAAGAACATATCACATTCCAATTTTTCAATGATGGCCGAAATTAGCAAGTCCTAACACTAAAATTTCGCAAACTTGTTGTAATGAGAAATGTGTTCATGCAAACATGTTCTCTAACCCATCAATAATCATAATCAAGCATCAATTTCATCATGCAATCCTACATCAATGCCAAAATAAAAAATCCCCAATTTCTAGGGTTTTTACCCAATTCTGATTTTTCGGATCAAATCAAGAAATTAAAGTGTGCTTGAGATGATTACCTTCGTCATTGATGAGGGGCGATGAATGTGAGTGAGTAGGAATGAATTGATGCAAGAAAATTGAAACTTAAGAGTGAGAGAACGAAGAACTTGGGTTTGACGCGATGGTGGGTCACGACGGAGAGTTTGCAGAATTGTGAAGTTTTCTTCTAAGTGTTGATGAAGATGATCGACCATCCACTTTTTAAATAGTCAGTCGAGGGTCGCGTAAGGTGGGCCATACCATTATGTTAGGAGGGTCGCGCGGCACAGGGTCACGCCATTATGGAGCCTCGCGCGGGGTTGTCCTCGGTCTTGTAATAGGGGTCACGCCGTTCACATGGTGTGATGGTCTTGATCAAAGTGCGGTGGGAGGGGTCGCATCCATTGCTTCAATATCAGCCTTCCTTGCTGACGCCCAAAACCATTTTTTTGCTTGAAAGATAGGTGGACATCCTCCCATTTCTACACACAAAAAACATCAATGCACCAAGTTTTATTCAAAATAAACAACTTAATGAAATTAAAGAAAGAGTGAAAGAAAAGGTACTGAATTGCGCTTAGGTTGCCTCCCAAGAAGCACCACATTTGAAGACCTTGGCTCGGCATGGTTGTTTTTACCCGGGTGATGGAGCTTCAACAAGCTCCATATAACCAATCTTGAGATGGTGTTCCCCAAAGTAATGTTTCAATCTCTGGCCATTGACCTTAAATGTGGAGTCATCCTTCGGATTTACTAATTTCACCGCACCATAAGGAGAGACTTGTATAACTTGAAACGGTCCCGACCATCATGATTTTAGTTTACCCAGGAAGAAATTCAATCTGGAGTTGTATAGCAGTACTTGTTCACTGGGGAATAAATCTTTCCTCAAAATCTTCCTATCGTGCCATCTTCTTGTCTTTTCCTTGTAAATGAGGGTATTATCATAGGCATCCAATCGAAGCTCCTCCAGCTCATTCAACTGAATCATTCTCTTCTCTTTAGCTCCCTTGAGGTCATAGTTGAGGTTCTTGATGGCCCAATGAGATTTAAATTCAAGTTTCACCGAGAGATGACATGGCTTCCCGAAAAGTAACCGGAATGGTGACATATCCAATGACATTTTGTATGTTGTCCGGTATGCCCATAAAGCTTCATCTAGCCGTTGTGACCAATCTTTCCGGTTCGGGTTAACCATTTTCTCAAGAATATTCTTTATTTCCCAGTTGGAAATTTCTGCTTGCCCATTGGTCTGAGGATGATAGGCAAGGGCGATCTTATGCAAAACTTCATTTTTTTATAAAGTCTTTTGAATTAATCTATTAACGAAATGACTTCCCCCATCACTTATCAATGTCCTGGGGACACCATATCGCGAGAACATGTTCTTGTGCAAGAATTTCAGAATCGTCTCCTCGTCACAGTTTGGAGTAGCGACTGCTTCCACCCACTTCAACACATAATCAACTGCAAGCAAGATATACTGATTTCCATAGGATGGTGGAAAAGGACCCATGAAATCGATACCCCATGCATCAAATATCTCAACTTCTTGAATTGGCTTCAAGGGCATTTCATTCCTCCTTGAGATTCCTCCCATCCGTTGGCATCTATCGCATGAATAAACCAAGGCATAAGTATCCTTAACCATCGAAGGCCAATAAAATCCTACTTGGTTTACTTTGTAGACCGTCTTCCCGGGCCATAATGGCCTTCATACTCTGAGGCGTGGCATTATTTTAAAATCTCCAAGCCTTCTTCCCTTGTAAAACATCTTCTTAGGACTTTATCGGGACACACCTTAAACAAGTAAGGGTCTTCCCAATAATAATGTCTCAAATCAGATCTGAATGTTTTCTTTTGTTGCCATGTAATGCCCTGAGGGACAACCTTTCCTACCAAGAAGTTTCCAAAATTAGCATACCAAGGTTGGTTATTCTTTTCTACAACATAAAGATGTTCATCCGAAAAGCAATCTTGGATTGACGCTTCATTTCTCCCTAGGTGTTCTCCAATCAAGACAAGTGATCTACAATAGCATTCTCTGATCATTTTTTATCTCTGATCTCTAAATCAAACTCTTGTAGAAGGAGAATCCATCTCATTAACCTCGCTTTCGTTTCCTTCTTTGTTGACAAGAATCTAATGCCTGCATGATTTGTGTAGAGGATGACTTTAGATCCCACTATGTAAGATCGGAATTTCTCCAAAGAGAACACCACAACAAGTAATTCTTTTTCAGTGGTTGTATAATTATGTTGTGTGGTGTCCAATACTCTACTTACATAACAAATCACTCTGAAGAGCTTGTCCTTCCGTTGTCTTAGCGCTGGACCAACTGCAAAGTCACTTGCATCACACATGATTTCAAATGCTTCATCCCAATTTGGTGCTACAACCATCATAACTTCTATTAGTTTATCCTTTAAGGAGTGGAATGCACGGAGGCAACTCTCATTGAATTCAAATAACACGTCATTCTCCAACAAATTGCATAATGGCTTAGAAATCCGGGAGAAATTCTTGATAAATCTTCTGTAAAATCCGTCATGTCCAAGAAAGCTTCTTACCCCCTTCACATTGGTTGGCGGAGGAAGTTTTTCGATAACGAACAGCTTTTCCTAGTCCACTTTAAGCCCTTCTTTTGAGACTTTGTAACCGAGTACAATGCCCCTTTTCACCATAAAATTGCACTTCTCCCAATTAAGATCCAAATTCGTATCCTCGCATCTTTGAAGGACCTTGCAAGATTCCCAAGGCAAACATCAAATGAATCCCCATATACTGAAAAATCATCCATAAAGACTTCCATGAAATTCTCAATAAAATCCTCGAAGATAACTGTCATACACCGCTGAAAAGTTGCAGGTGCGTTGTAGAGTCTAAAGGGCATCCTGCTAAATCCATACGTTCCCTAAAAACTTGTGAAGGTACTCTTGTGTTGGTCTTCTAGGGCTATGTAAATTTGATTATACCCTGAGTACCCATCCAAAAAGCAATAGTACTATTATCCTACAAGGCGATCAAGGATTAATTTGATCAATGAATGGCAGCGGGAAATGATCCTTCCGAGTGGCCTTGTTTACCTTGTGAAAATCATATACCACTCTCCATTTAGTAACAAGTCGAGTAGCTATCCATTCCATGTCGTCATCTTGAATAACATTGATTCCTCCCTTTTTTCTACAACATGAACCGGACTAACCCACTCACTATCTGATATAGGATAGATGATTCCCGCATCCAATAATTTCAAGATCTCGGCCTTGACCAATTCTTTCATTTTTGGATTCAATATTCTTTGAGCATCAATATAAGGCTTGTGGTCTTCTTCCAATAGGATTTTATGCATGCATATTTCCGGTGAAATTCTCTTAATGTCATTAATTGAGCATGCAATTGCTCCATTGTGACTCTTTAGAATCTCAATAAGCCTTTCTTCTTGTTCAGGAGTAAGAGATGATGAGATTATAACTGGCTTGGTTTCGTTCTTTCCCAAATATACATACTTCATATCCTTCATGTCACCACCACCCCGTGCCTGGCCTAGTGGAAGCGGTGGTGGTGCAGCGGCACGAGCGGGCGGCGGTGACGTCGGGCAGGGGACTCTTTGGTGCGGTGGATCTTATAACCCGGTCCCTTGTTGCTTAACTCTCAAGCTTGCTCTAAGTGTTCCGTCGGTGGGAACATACTTTAAAATTTCATTTGCAGAACTAGGGGTGTGCAAATAAAATTTCAGATACACCAAAATCGCATACATAAAACTACACTTCATGTAATAAATTACATAACACATGCAATCCATATTCATGCTATACTAAGTTGAGCTCTGCTCAACACAGATATACCAGAATGGAGTAAATACTCCCCAAGTAAAATAAACATACCCATGCTTATTCATATCATACTAGGTATCAAAGAACATGCTCAACACTTAAACTGATAATCATAATTCAGATCATGCGAGAAACTGAATATGTCATAACATACAAGTAACAAATCGTGATCCATGCTAACATGTGCATATGCATCTTCACCTACAGAGCCTGACACACTTTGACCACCTCTAGGTCACTGCTACTGCTGCTAACACAAAGAAAAGGCATTAACCGTTAGTAGTTCATAAGTGCTCACCCATAATCCTCAAATAACCATACCCTCATCGAGACTACCCGCATAACCAGAACATAAATCACATAAAGGATCTGTACACATACCTTAACCATAAACCACAAAAAACCTTACAGAATCATACCGTAGGTTACTTCTCAGAAGCTCCTAAAAAATATCAATCATAAGGGGGTGAGTCCTCGAGAAGTACTCAGTAAGGGTTTAGGTAAGGGTAATGTTTTTTTTTTAAAACCACCTGCATAAAAGGGTTAGTGTGTCATGCTCTAACAATATATACAATCCTAGATATCACATGAATAATGATATGCAATACAAATGTCCCGTCGGACGATACCAGAATACCCACCCATCCCATCAGATGAGAACAGATACCCACCTGTCCCTCGAACAAGAACAAATACCCACTCGTCCCTCGGATGAGAACAAATTCCCACCTATCCCTCAGACGAGAACAAATACCCACCCGTCCCATCGGACGAGAACAAATACCCAGTCGTCGCTCGGATGAGAACAAATACCCACCCGTCCCTCGGACGAGAAAAAATAATATCATCAACTGCCTGGTTGGTTCTCCCGAACAAATCATATCATCAACTGCCCGGTTGGTTCTCCCTTACAAATCATATCATCAACCGCTCGGTTGGTTCTCCCTTACATAAAACCTGCATACCATTACACTTACCATGTAACTAGCCCCGGGAGTTACCGGGCCCCACCGTCGACCCGAGACTAGCCTCAACTAACTCGATATGCATACCAGAATCCCAGAATCCATATAAAGAAAGTTGAACCCTTACCTGACATATCACAGAATTTTTGCACTTTCCCGAGGTAACCACATCGATCCGAAAATCCGGAAGCACTCCGGCTGCATCCCGCATAGGCCAAATACAAAAAATATTGTTGAATAAGCACACAATGATAAGCAACTGAATCCTCAACCCACTGATCAATATCTGTTACAAAAGAAGCTTTAACATTAAGCTTCGTCATTCCGGCCAAAACATAAAAAAAAGGCCAACCGAGCAAAATACTACCAAGAATCCACATACAAATTCAGAAGTTCAAATCCAACTCATTTCCATTCTAATCCAACATTCATAAAATAATACCAACTTTAATCCAACATACAAAGCAACTTGTCATTCTCGGTCAACTTCATGAAAAATTAGACCGACCATTGAAATGTTACCAAACATCTTTTTTATTATCAAATAAGCCCAAATCCACTTCATTTTTCACTAATCATCAACCAAAATCATATTCTTTTTTCAAAAGAGCAATTCGGCCCAAATCTTATAAAATTGACCAACCAACTAAAATGTTACCAAATGCCCCCTTAACATCATTTTAGCTTACTTTCACCAAAATTTATCATCTAACATCAAACAACACCAACCTTATTTTTCTACCTCAAATTCTACCATCCTTCAAAAATTAACAAAGGAGATCAATCAAATCTTCCTCATATCAATTTAGAGGCCCTAATCCATCACAAATTCATCACAATTTCTTAATCCAACAAAAACACCATCCTTAAATCCTTTTCCAAAATTTCAGCCTATGTTGGAAAACCATCCAAGAGAATTTTATTCCAACTTTTAACAATATTTTAGGAGCTCATTAGTACCCTTAACCGAACAAAAATTAACACTTAACAAAGAATCATTAACATAATTGTTATCAATATTTTCAACTTTGACCAACTTTGACCACAACATACTTTTGGCCAACATGATGATTCAAAGTTTCTTCCAACCATGAAATGTGTTCATAATCATCCTAACAACACTTTAGAACCACCATTTCATCTCATTTCTTCATTAATCAAGAAATCACAAAAATCCACAAATCATTGATTCTTGACAATTTCGATTCCAACATAGAATGAAGAAATGGTGAAGCTCCAAGCACAAAAAGTGTAGGTAATCACCCATATAACACTTTGGTATCTCAAATTCAAGCTAATCTCATGATTCAAGAGAGAGCCCAAATCCCTAGCTCTTCCAAAATGCTCAAAATTAGCCTTGAAAGGAAGAAACCATGAAAGAAAGCTTATTTTCTCACCAAAATAGCCATGAAACCAGCCTTACCTAAAAAAAAAATGGAAGGATTTTGATGAAGCTCTACCTTGCCCAAGCAAGCTTCAAAGTCGGCAGCCATGGAGAGGAAGAGGATGAAGGTATGTTTTTGTTCTTTCTTCTTTTCTTTCTATTTTATCACTTATGTAAATATCTACCATAATAATAATAATAATATCAGTTTCCTCTCTTTTAATTTTATCTCATCCCATAACCCATAACAATCCCAAAATATATCTCCCTTTTCCCTCCATTTATTTCCTACCACATATTAATCCTAAAATATATTAACTCCCTCCACCACCTTATGACAAGTGTAACTCACTTTCTTTTTTTTCATAATATAACATACTCCACTTTTCCCAATTTATCTCTTATCATCTATTATCAAAATAATTCCTCCTTATATCTTCATTTAATAATGGCGTCACTTAGTCCAACAAAATTCCAATTTTGTCCAATTTTTCCAAAATGAACATTTTACTCTCCGAAGTGAATTTTGGTAAAATGACTCGGGATTCACGTACCAATTCCAAAATATGAAATCCCACCGAAATAAGTCTCTAATGAAGTCCCGAGACATTACACTTAGCAGAAAATGTATCCCGCATGCTTAAAATGGAGTCCTGGTGCTAACAGAATCCGACCATCGAATAAAATATTCAAAAAGATTACCAACGTCCTGGGTTGGTCTCTAACATCATCTACATACAAAGTCATAATAGAACAGTTGGATTTAGATGAGAACAAGTAGACACAATAGTCTTCATGTATCATTACAAAGTCACAGGTTGTAATTGCATTATGAAACTTCAAGTACCATTGTCGTGAAGCTTGTTTAAGACAATAGATAGAATTCTCAAGTCTACACACCTTGTTCTCTCAACCTTCTTGAACAAATCGTTCAGGTTGTTTCATATAAATCTCTTCACTCAAATCACCATTGAGGAAGGTAGTTTTCACATCCATTTGATTTAATTCTAGATCCAACTTTGCTACAATAGCAAGTAGTATTCTGATGAAATTAATCTTCACTACAGGCGAGAAAGTATCCTTGAAATCAATACCCTCATTCTGTGTGAATCCCTTTGTAACCAACCATGCCTTGTATCTCTCGATACTTCCATCCGAATTCTGCTTAATCGTAAGCATCCACTTATTTCCAATGACCTTTCTACCATGAGGAAGATCTGACAACTCCCACACACCATTATTACAGATTGAGTCTAATTCCTCATGCATTGCTTTTAACCATTCATCTTTCTGTGCACCTTCAAGAGCTTCTTTGATGTTGCTTGGTTCATCAACTGCTGATGCAACCAAGTAAGATTCACCCTCCGAGAGTCCCCATCTTTTGGGTTCTTTAGATTCCCTCTTTGATCTTCTCAAAGGACGATTGAGTGGAACAACCTCTTGCTCCGTTGGAGGTACATCATTATGGACATCCTCATGTGGAGGAAACCCATGCACTCCCTCTTGAGGAACTTCATTTAGCTCTTGATTATTCTCAACTCCCTCTTGAACAGGTGTATCCACTTGTGGATTCTGTTCAATTTGTTCCACTTGGTTTGGAACCACATTTCGTGTCACAACTCTAATAGGTTGAGATATTCTCATTGAAATAGATGCACCCTGTGCATTTGGTGCCCATGTTGCATTTGGTTGATCTTCTTCAAGGATTGGACTAAAAGAGTTTATGTCTTTAGATTCACCAACTGTAGGAAACTCATATTCCATAAAGTTGGCATTCTTGGCCTAAAAACCCAAACCATTCTTGTGACTTCTGTCCAAGAACACATAGCCCCTCGATTCTATACAATCTTAGAAAATCTCATTACTTCCCTCTGGTCTTAGCTTTCCCAATGAATGGTCCGGGACATGTTTTTTAATTCTTGGCACACCAAGACCTTTTGAGATGGTACTTGAGCTTATGGAGCTAAGTTTGATCTCACAAGAAGCTATATGTAGTTCATCTCAGCTAGAAGTAGTTGGACTTAGCTCATCATAGCTTGAGGGCAGCTAGAGTTAGCTAACTTTAGCTTAAGTGAGCTAGTCTTAATGAAGAAGTGACTTTCAGCTCAAGGTAAGATGAAAATATCTCAAGGGAGCTCAGTCATGTGTGAAGTGACCATTTGGAATATCTTTGTGATATTTCACCTTTTCTACATAAGTCATAACACCTAATAGAACCCTTTTAGTAAAACTACGGGTACTTTGGTAAAAGGAAGTTTCAAAGGTGCAAGGTGTATGCACCTTACCACATGAGGAACAATCGTTGGTAGTTATACATGTATAACCATCCAAGGGGGCCTCTTTAGGGTGTAAAGGCACCTCTTTAGAAGGCATCATTTTGGCATACAAGGTGGTTACCTTGTCCTTGGACAAGGAAATGGGCAAGGGAGCTAAGTAACTCCCTTAGGCTAAAAAGGTGCAACCTTTCAGCCTTGAGGGATTTAAAACCACCCCTTAACTCCCTCCTCATCTATAAATAGATGGGAGGAGGCCGGCCTTGAGACACCCTTACACATATTGGTAGTTACTTCAATTCTTCTTCATCTTCTCCTTCTCTCTTTGGCCAAATTCTACAAGCAATTCAAGGAGTATGAAAGGTGGATTCAAGTGTGTTAATTCAACACATTCAGCCCCATTTCATCTCCTCAAATCATCCCTCTTTATTTAATATCAGCACTTGAATATTCAAGTGAATCCGCCACCATTCATCACTTGGAGTTTGAAGGTGTTCTTGAAGATTCAAGTGGAGCAAACATTTTAGAGCTAGGATAAATATCCATTTGCTAATTTCCAGAAGAAAGGTATATATATATTAATCTTATTAACATGATTAGAATCTCTTTCTACCTTTCTTGATATGTTCTTGAATGAAGAAGGCATCATATGAAAAGAGACATAATGCTATGATTTTATGTGAAAACCGTGAAGAACATAAGAGTTGTTTTACTTGTGTCACACATGTATGAGATTATATAACATGTAAACATGTTAATGGTGATCTAAAATTAACAAATGGTATCAGAGCCAAATTTCATTAGTCTCATTCATATTAAATTTTGGATAAAAATGTTAAGGAAAGAAGAGCATGAATCTGAATTTGAAATTGTTATCACCACTTGAAATTTGTGTTTGATTGTCATTGTATTCATGAAAAGAACATGAAACTGAATGTGATTTCTCATCTATGTGATTAAATGATGATTGAATCATGGAATTAAAAATCATGATGAATTCGGCCATAAGTGGAAAAGTGGTGAAACTAGTGAAAACATGGTAACTTGTATCTCAAGAAATCATGTGATTTGTATGAAGATTCATGTAAGATGAATGAAAAGCCTGTCAAATTGTATGCAATCTTTGTGAAGATGTGTGAATTTGATGCATGCTTAACTAAATGGCCGTACCTACTTGAAATGCAAGTAAGTGAAAAGTTAAATGCATGTGTGCATGAGATATGACCGATTATACTTGTATGGAAGTAACTTGTGTATGAATCTTGAAAGCATGTTTGGTTGCTTAATTTGATCCACATGTATGAATGAATGTTAGAATATGCATGAAAGAATGAAAATTCCATGAAATATACAAAAGTGGTTTTGTGTATTTTCAAATGCATGTTCTTAATTATGTATGTATATGTTAGATACATATGTCATATTACAATCTTATACTAAAGTATTGCTTTAAGGTCTTGTAATGTACATTCTATCTAAGGAGGTATATTTTAAGTGGGATCATTGCGACCCCTCCATCTTTCCTAGGAGTGTACTTACAATGACTAAGAAGTTGATAGACTAAAGTATAAGATTGTATTACATGAAAGGAACATGTATATGTTACATGGCTGAATGTTGATGTGACATTAAAATGGAACCTTCTTGAGGGCTCATTAAGAACATGTGTATGAAATCATAAAAACATGTTTTTGCATTTCTAATTGGGTGTTATATGCACTTCTTTTTCCATATATGAACATGTATGAAGTAGTTTCATACAATGATTGCTTGAATGAGTCTTGTTGT
>JBBYHH010386339.1:0-11831 GCA_038382905.1 Daphne laureola | reverse complement strand
CTTGATGTATAGTTGCTAATTTCTAATGGTTGATATATTTTGTTCATCAAATATTGTTAGAAGAAGTTGAGCATGACGACTAGAGATATTGATATGACCCTTAAATTCTATTTTATATACAATATTACTTGACCATTGAGAATTGTTGGTGGGAAAATCGAGAACATGAAGCTGGAGCAAGAATGAAATATTGAAGAAGGACGATATATGATTGAAGGACAACGAAAGCTCATAACTGAGGGACAATCCAATATAATCTTTAAGTATATTACTGCTGTGAGTAATCTTTAAGTATATTACTGCTTTGAGTGATTGCCAAAAATATAAAATGGCAATTCTACTTGTAATTATGACTGTTGTATAATTATTGTGTAGAAATTAGAATAAATACCGCTTACTTGCTTTATTAATAATAATGGACTTTCAAATGGATTAAAATTGAGGAATACAACTATAGAGCTTAAACAACGTCATTGATATAAATAATAAGGGAAAATACTTAGTAATATGTTCCGTGGTAATATCATTGAGAAACATATTGACATTACACCCAACGACTGAGAATATTTCTGGGTAGCGAATATGAGAAGAATAATCATAGAATATGGGGACTAGAACAAAATAATATAATAACTAAATTATTACAATGTTTCACATGATAATAACACTGTTGAGAATCTATTGACTAGGAACTCGAGAAGACTAAACACTGAACTTGGATCACTATTGACTAGGAACTCGAGAAGACTAAACACTGAACTTGGATCACACTGGGAATTGTAATTACAACATGAAACATCTTTAATAGGTGGAACTAAGAACTGAGACCAGACTAACTTGCCGAGTCAGGATCAACCCTTCTTCTTGACGAGGGCCGTCACCCCCTTGTAGGTCCCTCAAACCCTTCTCTATTTCATTTCTTACCTTCCACATTACTTGTAATTTATATTATTACTTGTCGAGATATATACTCATGTCCCTCATATAAAACTTTCAAGGAACCTGGCTATCATCATGAATTGGAGAGAAGGTCGGGATGGACACTTGCAGTTGTGCAACTGAAGGACTACAACAGAGAAAGACTTGGAGGACCTCGACACTATTTACTTATATTTATTTATTCATTTATTTATTTCTTACTTTGTAAGTAAATATACTCTGAACCTCAGGTCATGTCTGGACTGCTTAGTTCTTTTGTGAACTTTGTTTTTAAAACCTTTTAATCAATTTTACGAAAGATCTTGGGAGTTTTGAAATGTCGTTCACCGGAGTTCTTCCTCTGCTCTAGCAGCCAGCTAGAATGGCAGGTTCACAACACAAATTCCTCCAAACATGGCCAAATTAGTATTCACTAGAAATACCTTGAATAAAGGAAACCAATGGTGGTGGTTTCATTCAATTGGGATAAGAAATGAAACTTGTGCACTCAATTGAAGATGGAGAAGATGTTACTTTCACAGGTGGTCCCCTCCAGAAAATGTCAAGCTTCTTATCTTCCAATGTGACTCTCATCACCAATGAATCCTTCCCTTTGAGGATTCTTTCAGAATTCCTTTTAAGGGTTTTCAACCCTAATAACTTGTTTAAGACATTCATGGTTTGTATTAGTAAGTTAACTAGGCTAGCTTACCTTAACTAGCTAGATTAGGGGCTAATCTTATCTTTGATGGTGCATTAGCCTCTAAACCCTATGGGTAACTTAGACTTTTCATATATTTATGGATGTTTTGGAGAGGCCTTAGGGTATATGAGGCACCACCTTCATCCTTGAACACTTAGAACCCATTATGCAAATTTCTCTCAAGAACATCTTAAAGAAGAAGTAAGGTTCTCAATTCTATCTTCCATTACCAGCTCTTGAGGCTTGATCAAAGCTCAAGGTTTACATCTGGTGTTGCCTCTTCTATCAAGAGGAGGAGGTGCTGGATCCATTCATCCATCCCTTGGCCCATTCAACTACTTGTTGCTCTTCCAAACCAAAGGAGATGAGAGGTGAGTAGGGGTTGGTTACCTTCTTGTTTCTTATTCGTGTTCTTGGCTAGATCCTTTTCGACCTTGGACCCTAGAAAAGCTAGGAGAGGTCCATATCAGGGTTGTATTAGTTTATTTTAGGCTAGGGGACATGGATCCATAATTTTCTCCAAGGTTGAATAATTTATTAAGGCTAAGGTCAACACCTAGATTAAAATAATAACCTAAGGTATGATATCATTAAAAATTCAAAATATCTCCTCCTCCCGCTAATCTAAAACCGGCGCATTTAATTGGAAAATTAGTGTACGTTTTGTAACATTCTCCCCCCCTTAGGACTCTTGGTCCTCCAAGAGTGTCCTAAGGCACTGATACTCGTTGGGGTAGCACTCAATCATATTCTTCTCGGTCTCCCAAGTCACCTCCCGATCTGAATGGTGTGACCACTAAACCTTGATCATCGGGATCAACTTGTTGCGGAGTCTCCGAGTATCTCTGGCCAAAAATGCAATTGGTACCTCCTGGTAGGACAAGTCTGGCTCTAACTGAATATCTTCGATGGGTATAGTCTGAATAGGGTCAAGGATACATTTCTTGAGCATATTCACGTGGAAGACGTTGTGCACCGCTGACATGCTCGGTAGCAAGGCTATCCTGCAAGCAACCTTACCGATGCGCTCCAAAACCTCATAGGGGCCGATGTATCTCGTGGCCACCTTGCCCAGTCTGCTGAATTGGATGGTCCCCCTGATCGGTCCAACCTTCAGCCAAACCTTGTCCCCCACCTCAAAGTCCAGATCTCTGCGTCTCTTGTTCACATATGAGGTGGTCCGATCATTTGCGGTCTTCAACCGCACTTGTATCTTCCTGATCTTCTGTCTTGTTTCCTCAATGACCTCGGGGCCTATCTCAGTTCTGTCTGATGTATCGAACCAGCAATTAGGTGTCATACAGCTTCGTCCATATAATGCTTAGTAAGGTGTCATGCCGATAGTGGTCTGATAACTGTTGTTGTATGAGAACTCCACTAGAGGCAAGTGTTGGTCCCAATCTCCCTGAAGTCGAGTGCACAGCTCTTGAGCATATCCTCGATGATCTGAATAACCTTCTCCGACTGTCCATTGGTCTGGGGATGATATACGGTGCTCAGGTGGAGTCGCGTGCCCAGTGCCTTATGGAAGGCGTCCCAAAATCTCATGGTGAACCGTGGATCCCTATCAGATGCTATAGAGTCTGGAACTCCGTGTAGTTGCACGATCTCCCGAATATATAGTTGGGGAAGCTTCTCCAATGAGTCTGTCACTCGTACTGGCAGAAAGTGTGCACACTTTTTCAAGCGTTCAACTATCACCCAAATGGCATCGTGACGTGCTCTAGTCAGAGGTAGACCCGTTAGAAAATCCATAGTAATGTTACCCTACTTCCTGACAGGAATGGGTAACGTGTGTAAGGTGTCTGCTGGTTTCTGATGCTCTAACTTCACCCGCTGACAAGTGGCACACTTGGCCACATATATGGCAATGTGTCTCTGCATCCCCGGCCACCAGAAGTGAGAACGAAGATCATGATACATTTTCTCACTCCCAGGGTGGATGCTCAGTCTGCTGGAGTGCGCGCCCTCCAGAATCTCATCCCAGACCGTTGAGTCGTCTGGTACATATAGGAGCTCTTTGAAGTATAACATCCCCTGTTTGTACTCAAAGGATGGTCGCATTGCTCCGTTATCTTCTCCTGAGAGCTTCCTCAAGCCTGAATCTCTGATCTGTGCCTCTCGGACTCTGCCCAACCAATCAGACTGGATGGTCAAAGTGTTAATCTGAGCCTACTCCCACTAATGTCATTGATGCCATAAAGCTGTCATATCTGACTCCTCGGTCCTGTCCCCAGAATCTCCACCTCTGACTTTCCCGGTGTACATCCAGCTCAAAGCATCTTCTACCAAGTTTCCCTTACCCGCGGTGTATTCGATAGTGCAATCATAATCCTTCATATATTCGAGCCACCTGCGCTGCCTCATGTTGAGCTCCTTCTGGGTAAACAGATACTTCAAGCTCTTGTGGTGGGTGAAGATCTGAAATTTATTGTCGAGCAAGTAGTGTCTCCACTATTTTAGAGCATAAATAACTCCAGCCAACCAGGTTGTCACCACCACCCCCGTTCCCGCTGCGACAGAGGCTGGCGGTAGCGGTGGAGGGCACCGGGGGATGGTGGCAACGTCAGTCGGAATGACGTTTACTAAGGTATAGCAAACCCAAAACCTGGTCGTTTAAATTTGTTTCTCAATTTTTGTTTTTTAACGCGTTAATCAGTTTTAAGGCGTTCTAATCAAGTCCTAAACCTGCACCCGAAACACATTAGTGGTTATACAGAAAATCGCAAAAACAGATAAGCATAATACCAGATACATCAACAGGGAGTCCTGCCCACTTCGTTGGGCAAGAACTCCCCGATAAATAATATACAAACCTGCTGAAAAACTATCTACCTGAATATGCATGCCACTACTACTACAAAGCCCAGAGTTTTCCGTTTACAGAATACGTACTATGTCGGGAAGAGTCAGGATCCACTATCGACTATGACTTCTAGGCACTGCTGCTACTGCTGGTACACCACAAACAGTGAAATTAACCGTTAGTCAAATCCATATGTGTGCTCAATCAAATACTTAATTACTAACATATCATCTCAGTCGAGACTACTCCCGAAACGGAATCGGAAACCACAATTAAAGAGCGGTAATATACCTCTGGTAACAAAATAACAGAATGACCAAGCAGATCTACTCCGCGGGCCGCTTACCAGGGTCTCCTGAAAAATAGGAATATAATGGGGGTGAGTGCCCGAGAGGAACTCAGTAAGGGGGGAGGTAAGGATGACGGTTTTAAAGAACCATCTGCAAAAAGGGTTAGTATGCCATGTTCTAAACATTTATATACAACCTAAATATCACATGGTCGATGATATGCATAATGACATGATATGAATACGGAAGTACCGTCGGACCATAATCAGAATATCCAGAGCGGAGCAGAACCAGATCAGACCATATCAGAACAGAACGGAACAACAGCCCCCAGCGGCTTATTAGGCACGCACACACGGATGGGGTCGGAACGCATGGTACCAGCGAGGGGTGTACATCCCCCTAAACTGTCGCAGGTCACTAACTAACCACATAATATCATTATCATATATCTGATCAATCATTGATCGCAAAATAAGCTCCCAAACTCGAAACCTACATACTGTTACTTTACCATGTAACTAGCCCCAGGAGTCACTGGACCCCACCCTCGATCCGAGAACTAACCATTAACTAACATAATTTGCATAAAGGAAACCGATAACGCATATTAAGAAAGTTAAACCCCTTACCTAATGGACGACAGAAAATCCTGCGACAACCCGAGTGAAATGAGATCCCGCAAGTTCCATTGAACTTCTTTGATCCCCAACCACCAGATTTTTGCTCTAAACACATATACACATACTTATAAGTAGGGGTGTTCAAAAAATCTGAAAGACCTCAAAACCTAGCCGAACCACATTAACCGAACCAAAAAACCCATAAACTGAATAAACCGTTAACATGTGGGATGGTTTACGGTTTTTATCTTATAAATCCGTGGATATCCGAACCCAACCGCATGTACATATTTTCAAACACATTTCCTATATTCATCTCTACTCAATCCCAACTTTATCTTATATTTTATTTCAAAAAAAATTCTTTCAATTAAAGTTCTTATTTTTTCTATACAAGTTACTCTTTTTTTTTTTCAAATGCTCTAAATCTACACATAAATGCTATAAAATGTTGAAATATCGCTTAACATAGTGAATAAAGTTATAGCATAAATATACTTGAGAAACATATGTGGATACCCGTGCCTCGAACCGCATAAAACCGTAAACCGTATAACCCGTAAATCGAATAAACCGCACTCGATGGAGCAGATACATTTTTTCACTATCCGTCCCGAATCGAACCGTGAACACCCCTACTTATAAGGATTTGTATTCAACAATCCTATCTTAATTACCACTAATAGTCAACCGTTGACTAAAAGTCTACCAGTTGACCAAATTGGTCAAATCATGCTATAAGTAGTCAAATAACTTGTAAATTTACCAAATTACCACTTACGCACCACATAAACGTTATTTATGGGTAATTACTCACAAAGCCCCTGAACTTTGTCAAAAAGTGCATTTTTTCCCAATCTAGCATAAAGTGTTCCAAAATCACTTAAATGCTACTAATTTCACACTTAAACTTAAAGAACCTCATTTTTACTTCTTTTACCTATAATTACACACAAGGTCCTTAAAAGTTCTCTAAATTTGCAATTTGGCCTAAATTCACATATAGTGGCAAAAAATGCCCAAATTTCAGATTTAACTTCAAATGAACTTAATTAACCTTAATTTATCACTAATTACCAATTAATAGCAAACTTTTCCAAAATTTTCATTTTAGCCCCAAACTTTTAAAAAGTGACAAAACTTTTCCTAATCACCAAATTAGCTCATTTTCACCATAATTAATCATTTTTCACCCAAATTCATGATTAACTTCACAAACACCAAATTTCTTCTTCTCTTTAATAATTCGGCCATTTCTTCAAATTTCACCAATAATATTTTTCTTCTTCAAAATTTCACCAACTTTCTTAAGTGTTGTTAACATCTATATTTCATAACCATTTCATGATTTCATCAAAGAACATCATCTTTAAATCTTCTTCCATACTTTCGGCAATAACATGATTTTTACCTAGAAAGTGTTCTTCAACTTTCTACCACAACACACATGCTTAGAATCATCATTAAACTAACATACTTCAAGATTTAAACAAAGAACACAAACTTTGTTCATGCTTGTGATTTTTGGCCAAACTCATCCATACTCATCCATGATGATTCAAGCTTAACTTCAAGCATTAAACATGCTGCAAAGCCACCCAAGAACACATATTAACACATACTTCAAGCATCAATCATACTTTGTTCATCATGCTCAAAATTCAGCTAAGCCTTAGCACATACTGCCAAGATGATTCAAGCTTAGTTTCAAATATTAAACATGGTCACAATCCACCCAAGAACACAAATCAACCATTACTTTAAGCATCCAACATACTTTGTTCAAGAAAACTCAAGAACACCAAGAACACAACTTCATAAAATCATCCAAACTTCATGGAATCATGTAGTAAATCTTTATACTACTCCATAATAACTTCACAAACATGTTTACCTTAAGAAAATCTTGAAAAAATCCTTGTAGAGATATTCTAAAAATCTCTATGTAAAATCAGCCTATAAGAGAAAAGAGGAGAGATGAGCTTAAACTCCTTCAACACTTAGTTCCTTCTTGAAAAAACCTTGTAACAAGCTCACCTTAAGAATATCTTGAAGAAATGGTTGAACAATATTCTCCAAAAAGCTCCTTGAAGATTCGGCCAAGAGGAAGAAAGAAGGAGATGAACTGTTTCCTAACTTCCAAGCTTGTTTCCTTGATGAAATATTCAAGAAAAAATATTTTCCTTTTAAGTTGGTGAAGATTTGAGGAAGGATTGTGAGGTTTTGCTCAAGAACAAGGTATGAACATTCATGAACAAGTGAAGAACATGAAGAACACTTAGAGAAATTTCTTTGGTAGAGAGGAGAGGGTAAGGCCGGATATGTGAGGGAGTCGGGAAGGGTTGTAGCAGTTTATTTTTGGCTAGGGGACATGGATCCACAATTTTCTCCAAGGTTGAATAATTTATTAAGGTTAAGGCCAACACCTAGATTAGAATAATAACCTAAGGTATGATATCATTAAAAATTCAAAACATCTCCTCCTCCCCTAATAAAAAACCGGCACATTTAATTGGATAATTAGTGTGTGTTTTGTTCTAATTTACCAAAATGACCATTTTACCCCTAGAATAAAATATTGCCAAAATGGCTCGGGACTCACATATACTTATAAAAGTGTGAAATCCCATGAAATTGAGCTCAAATTAATTATCGGGACATTAAAATTATCAGAAAACATGTCCATTACATGTAATTACAATGTCTCATTATTTTACAATCTAACCTTCGGGTAAATAAATATCTGACATAAACATACACCCGATGTGACTGTAACAAACATAATATATCAAAAATCATAAACCAACTGAACATGTGAACAAGTTTCAAGATGCGATCTAAACTATATGTACATCTGCATCTACCCCTACAGAGCCCTGAGCTTGGCAGAGTGGAATACATACTGAGCTTGAGTGATCGGGATCGACAAGAATACCGATGATCACCTTAAGATACTGTTGCTGCTGCTAAACCCAAACAAAGAAGTTAACCGTAATCATTTCATAAGTGCTCATCCAAAGTACTCATATGACAAATAACAGACTCAATCGAGGTCACCCCTGACACAGAAACAGAAGCTGCATCAAGGACCTACATGTACCTGCAGTACAAAATCACAAGAAAACCAAACGGAGCTACTCCGCAGGTCAAGTATCAGAAGTTCTTGGAAAAGATAGACATAAGGGGAGTGAGTCCTTGAGAGGAACTCAGTAAGGGCTTAGGTGAGATAATGGTTTGGTGAACAACCGAGATAGTAACCCTGCACAAAAGGTATAGTATGCACAAATACCATGTTCTAAATAAAATTATACAACCTAGGTGTCACATGAACGATGATATGAAAAATAAACGTGAGATGATAAAACAGACGTCCCGGAGGACGAAAACAGATATGACAGCCCCTGGTGACCGAAGCCCATTACAGACGAGGTTCAGAATCAGAACGGATGAGTGGTACCATCGAGGGGCCTAGGTTCCCCAAAACTTCCGTAATCACAGAATTGATCATAAAATGATCAATGAATACCAGAAACATATAATTAGAACTCCTAATCTTAAAACCTGTAAACCATTATACTTACCACATAACTAGCCCCGGGATCACCGAGCCCCGCCCTCAACCTGGGACTAGCTTCAACAAACTTTTCATGCATAGAAACTAACTCTAGAATGCATAAATAAGAAATTTGAACCCTTACCTAATGAAATTCAAACTTCAAGTAGCAACCCGAGGCAACCACAATTCTAATGAAAATGCGACAGAGTTTTGGTTGAATTCCCACGATGCCCAGCCACCAAAGATGACACTAAGCAATCACACAACAATAAGGAATTGAATCCTCAATCCATTAATCAACATCCAACACAAAAAAGAAGCTCTAAATCAAGCTTATCAATTCGGTCAAGTCATGAAAAGGGAGACGAACCAAGTGAAATGTTACCAAACATCCATTTAACAATAAATAAGCTCAATTTCACCTCAATTGTCATCAACCATCAACCAACACCAAACCCTTGTACCGAAACACCATTTTGGCCAAGCAAGAAAGAACAAACCAAGAGAGATTTCTTCAAACAACCAACCAAAAAATTAGGAGCTCAAAAGCAACCCTGATATCACTCAAACCCACAATTCATCAAAGAACACCAATCTAATTCATCAACATCAAATTTGGCCAACACAAAATTTGGCCAACACCATGATAAATCAAGGATGAACCCAAGCAAGAAATGTGTTACTAACCATCCCCACAACACTTTGGAAGCTCATTCCCATCTCAGTCTAAACCTTAATCATAAACATAGACCCTAACTCATTCAAATCATGAAATTCAGCCAAACAAGAAGAAGCAAGGTTGGAGAGCTTAATACCACTACAAAATAGACTTAAATCCAGGATTACGTTAAGCAAAAATTGAAGAACTTGATGGAGAAGAAGTGCACAAGATGTAGCCCAAACTTTCGGCCTAAGGGAGAGGAAAATGAAGCTCAAACACCACCCAAAACTTGATTCAACCATGAAATACTCATGAAAACTAACTTACCTTCTTGAAACCTTGAACAAACTTGAAGATATGATGAAGAAGCAAAGCAAAGAAAGAACCCTTGAAGAAGAAGAAGAAGAAGAAGAAGAACTTTCGGCAAAAATTATCAATTCACAAAAAAATCCCACCTTTTAACTCCTTAACAATCACCACCACAAATTAATACTAAGATATGATAATTTCCTACACCACTTTTGTGCCCACTTTATATCATGTCATGACATAATATACTTATATCATCAAATAATAAATAATATCATATCTTAACAGTATTACCACCCAAAATATCTCCTTAAAAGTGGCGCCAATTATGTGTCAAACATAAGTCTAATTTTGTCCAATTTTCCAAAATAACCATTTTACCCTCCAAAGTGAATTTTGGCAAAGTGGCCCGGGATTCACGTACCAATACCAAAATGTGAAATCCCATGGAACTGAGTCTCAAATAAAGTCCCGGGACATGATACTTAATAGAAAACGTGCTCCGGACAATTAAGATGGAGTCCCAGTACCGACAGGATCCGGCCCTAGAATAAAATAATCTGAAAAAAATTACCAATGTCCTGGGGTGGTCTGTAACAAAAATGCTCTATGAAGCACTCTAAGTTTTGGACCTAAATAAGAGAGATTGTGAAAGAGAAAAACCAAGTGATTAAGCACTATTATGGCCGGCCCCGTTGCCCAATTTTATAAAGGGATAGGGCAGTTGCATGGGGTTAGTAACCACCCCTATTGGCCGAAAATACACAATGTTTCAGCCTTGAGGGGTAGTTACTCCCTTAAGGCTTACACAAGCCTTTAGGTTTGGTAACCACCACATTTTAGCGAAAGGGTGCCTTCCCAATGACACCTTTTCGCCAAAATGAAGCCTCCCTTGGCCGGCCAACTCCCATAACTGCTAAAGTAAGGGTGTCATACCCAAGTGTGCTAGTACTAACAGTTTAGGTTAACCCTAGATGTGCCCTTTTACCAAAATACCCTTATTTTGTGTAAAAGGGTACCAATGGATGGTTACTACCTATGAAATACTACAAAAGTATTCATATGGACACATTTCACATAATTGAGTTCCATAGAACTCCTTTCAGCTCACTTTGACCTGAAAGTCACTTGTCTATCAAGACTAGCTCACTTGAGTTGGAGTTGAACAGAGAGAAACTACTTCTAGTTGCCCTAGAGCTAATATGAGCTTAGTCAAGCTACTTTTAGCTGACCTAACCTATTATGAGCTAAGTGCAACTACTTCTAGGTGAGATGAGCTGGGGTAAGCTACTTTTAGCTTCCTCTGAGATCTCACTTAGGATCATGAGCTCAAGTACCACTTCAAATGATCTTGGTGCGCCAAGAATTCTAACATAATTGAGCTTAAATTGTATGTTGGTTGGTAAATACATCTTGCACATTTCTTCAAAGCTTTAAAAATCATGTATGTGCTACATATATGTTGGCTGCCATATACTTATTACGAGTATTTCTTCAACATTTCACGAACAAAATATAAGAGTAGCCAAGATCCCAGCTACTAAAACAAATAAAAAGAATGCACGTAACAGTGAACGAGCTAAGGTATCTTCTCCACCACTGACAGACTTCGGCGCCGGTACTAAGGCTGGTGCCACTCACACTACCACCCAGGATTAAGGGGCCTACTTGGCCCCCCAGGTAGGATCTCTCATTCTCTCCTCTATTTAGGCTCCTTTCATGCCATAAGGACATTGTATATTTTGAGTTTGGGGGGAGTTGTGCATTATATCATGCGAGAGATGTGAGTAGTACCTGTTAAGTGTTGTAATTGATTGGAAACATCATGCAAATATCTAATTTTTTTTCTTTACATAACATGATGTCGTTGCCTCGATTAGTTTAATTATCATTTGGAACTTCTATGAATATACATGTTTGTGATCATTGAAGTAGTAGAATTTTGTTTTCAACTTGTTAAATGGA
>JBBYHH010386228.1:0-11834 GCA_038382905.1 Daphne laureola | reverse complement strand
ATCAATTTCCTACCCTCCCCTGAAGCTCCCCAGAAAAATTTGTTTCTCAAGGTTTCTATTTTCTTTACCACTCCGATGGGTGCACGAAACACTGACATATGATATAGGGGTAAGCTTCCAAGAACTGCATTCATTAGGGTAAGACGACCGTTGATTGACAATGACTTTGCCTTCCAACTAGATAGTCTGTTCTCCAGTTTTTCTACCACAAGATCCCAAATTTTTATGTTGCTCATGTTGGATCCCACTAGAAGGCCCAAATATGTGAATGGAAGGACCGCCGCGTAACAACCCAACAAGCCGGTGATTCTGTGGACCTCTTCTAAACCAACTCCTACACCAAACAGTCGGCTTTTATCCAGGTTGATTTTCAAACCCGATGCCATCTCAAAGCACTGTAACATATACACCAGGTCTCTAGCGTTCTCTTCTGACCATTCCCCATAAAAGATTGCATCGTCGGCGAACTGTAGATGTGACATAGGCACTTTGTCATGCCCTAGTTGGATCGGGTGGAAGACCGCTTGCGAAATGGCCTCCGCCATCATGTGGTTTAGAGCCTCGACTGCCAAGATGAAGAGAAATGGTGACAATAGATCTCCTTGTCGCAATCCCCGTTTCATCCCGCATTCCCCCGTTGGGCTGCCGTTCACCAAGATGGATACCTTTGCTGAGCTCAGGCATCCAAATATCCAGTTTCGCCATTTGGGACCAAAGTCCATCTGAAGGAGAATCGAGTCAAGGAACTTCCAGTTTATAGTGTCGAAGGCCTTGGCGAAGTCCACTTTGAGAAGTAACATATGACTTTTAACCTTCTTTACCCATGACACCACTTCATTTATTATCAGGACTCCATCTGTTATCTGTCGACCTTCTAGGAATGTTGTTTGTGTCTCTCCAACCAAACCTCCCATAACTCCCTTCAAACGTTCCGCTAACAGCTTTGCTACAATCTTATAGTAACTACCAATGAGACTGATTGGCCGGAAGTCAGAAATGAGGAGCGGGTCTTTCACCTTTGGTATTAGAGCAATGAAAGAAGAGTTGCAACCTGTCCCAAATCGACCCGTTGCCTCGAATTTTTGAACTGCTGCTATCACCTCCTGTTTTATCACACGTTAGTTGTATTAAGTGAGAACGATACGTGGCAGCAATTTAGGCTATGGGACAGAAGATTTGAGTTATGAGTTCCATTTAGTTATGAAAATTTTCTAAAAGTTTCATTTTAAGTTTCATTTATAAATAGTTGGGATGTATAACTAGTTATTAAGGAGAGAAAATTTTATTTTCAAAATTTTGGAAAACTCATGTGCTAAAATAGAAAATTTTATTTTGATATTTTCCATTTTAATACTTCATTCGTCCATGAAAGATTGACTCATTTGTTTTTACTGTTTCAAAGTTCAATATTTGACTCAAATTTTAACAAAGATAAACAGTTTTAAAAACTTCAGAAAATATATATCTAGAAAGTTTAGATGTCAAACTATGATATACATATGAAATATTTAATTTTCAATGTCTAAACATTCATGAAAAAAAATCATAGATTAAATACTGCGAAATTGTTGAAACAAATGTATCAATCAATCTTTCATGGATGGAGGGATTATGTATTTTCTATCTGGTTGGTGCTTAGATCTTATCATTGGAATTGGGCAAAGCTATGCTAGGCTTTAGTTAAACATTAACGTTTGCTCCTTAATGTGCACAGTTAAGCTTACCAAATTGCGCTGTTTCCTTAGCCTCGTGATGCTTTCATTTCCATTTTTAAAGGAAGTAAATTTCTGGTCAGCTGTCATCTCATTAGTTCTTGTATGTGCATAAAATGAACCTTATTTGACACTTTGTTCTCATGATCATATTCCAAATTTCCATTACCAGTACACGACAGGAGCTTAAAGGTGTACGGTCAGAACCAGCCTGCTTCCTCACCCAATTATGTTTCTGGATCTGTTGGGTCAACCATTGTAAACTTACAGCAACTAAGTTTGCAAACAACTGCTACCAAAGCTGTACCAGAGGAAGATCATGGAGTGGTGTTACCAAATAATTTGCAGGCCTTTGCTGCTGATTGCTCACATTTAAGCTTTGGTACCTATAAATCTGGCCAGAGTGCATTAACACCGCCCTTGACGTCTAGTCCCTTAACAATTGGCTTGGAGGCTTCTGCAGCAACAAATAGTCTACCTGGCTTGCGGTTAGATTGCAGGCATGAGCCCTCTTTGTGTTAAAGTGTCATTTGGACCTAGAGGTTTGTGATTCATGATCTCTTCACTTGCAGGGATCCAGTGTATCAAGATGAAAAGCAGGTCAGCTTCGCATATGATACTCATGGAGTAATTGCAGGTGCTAGGAACTACAGTTCAGTCAACCTGACAGGGCGAGAGCTGGAGAGACAGGAAGTTCCTGAAGTAGGGATCCATAAACAAGATATCACTTCGTCTTCATCTATACCTGCCAGTTATGATGGCATACAGCATATGCGCTCTGTTGCTTCATCTCATGATCTTCTCAGGCATGGGCTCTAATTTTTTTTCGTTCAGTTATATTTAGGCTAGATATGGGAGTTTGTACAATTCTTAATCACTTTTCACTTGCAGGGTTCCTTTGTATGAAGGTGAAAACCGGTTTGGGTTCACATATGCCACTCATGGAGCGAGTGTAGATACTAGAAAGTATGTGGCAAAGCAAGAGGTTGAGAAACAGGATAACCCTAGAGTACAGGATCATGAAGAGGACGCTACCTTGTCATCGGCCCCAACTACCAGTTCAGAGAGCATCGATCAACGAAGCTCCAGAGCATCATTTGTGATAAACTCAAACACAAGGAATGTTCCCCCAATGCTTAATGAAATGGTAATCTACTTGTTCCATTTGTGGAGTAGGCTGTGGAATACTGGGCACGTATCTTTCTCTTTCTTTCCAAAAGAAGATCAATTATAGGGGTATATGATAGACAATGCTGTTCCTGCCTTTCACTTAACTGTGGTAGGGATTTGGAATTGCATTGCATCTAATCCAGTTCTGATATGCATAAAGGATTTCCAAAAAGCTGAGCATACCCTTTGTTAAACTGTGAAATCTAGATTTTTATCTACATCCGAGTAAATGGAACAAATGTCTATTACTTCCCCGTTGTTTTTTTTTTTTTTGTCTCAACTTTATTTTGACATGGGGATTAAGATGTGTAGAAATTATTTAGGACTTCTTATTATTATGCCCTTCAGAAATTATAACTAATCTTTTTAGAATTTTTGGAATTTGTGTGGAGTTGATTGAAAGAGAGTAAACTTCGTTGGGATTTTTTAGAGGCGATTGAAAGAGATTTGAAGTAAGGGTAACAAGGTAATTTGTTTAAAATATTACTAAAAAATGAGATTTTGTACGTATACATCTAGGGATGTCTTTGAAAGGAAAGTGTTGCAACAAAAAGAGATGGTTGCAGTATTAGTTTGCTGTTCAATTCTTTGAACTTTTTTTAGTGTGCGGAAACTGTATTTCAGTTCTGACAAATGAAGCCTGATTTATATGGTAAATTTTGCATATCGATAGTTTCTCAACCCCTAGGAACAGGACTAGAGGGTTGATTTCTTTCCACATGCGTGAGTGGAAAGGGTACAAGTTTGGTGGCTGAAAAGTCTGATGATGCATCTTGATGACAATTTCATTAATTGTAAAGAGGAATATATGAGTTTGTACGGAATGTGATGGCTAAAGGGCAATTGCTTCCCATCTATTAATAGAATGTGAGGCTAGGTGATGTAAGGATGGATGCTGTGATGTCACCATTATTAGCATCATCAATCCTCTTAAATGATCAAGTAAATCTTGTTTTTTACAGAGAATAGGGGAAAGAAATTCATGTTACTGATTTTTGATGCAGGTAAGATCTGGAACCTCTAACATGTCACATCCATCCTCATATGTTGCTGGAACCACCCTAGCCACAGAGCCTGCATATCAACGCTCATCAATGATCAACTCTTTTTCTCAAAATGGCTATTCAACCATGCTTCAAAGCAATTTGCTTGCACCATCTACTTTGCACCAGGCATATGCAGATGGCAACACGTTTCATGAGTCTTTGATGGCCCAAAAGTACAACTACCTGAAACGCCAGAGTGTTGCTGATTCCAATAATGCACAATTCCCTGGTTCTTATTCTCTTGGATATCAGGGTTATGGAAATTCTAATGATGCTACTGCAAGCTTTCTGCAGAACTCGACCCCTTCTCTCTCTGGAACTCAACTTGGTTATGGTGCCCAGTTGAAGGACAACTTTAACATGCTTCAGCAGGTAACACCAACCTTTAGTCTACTGATGTTTTTTACATGAAAACACCGTATTCTCATGAATAATTCCCCGTACATAAAATTTGTGCTTTCAGAATGAATTCATTGATCGTTGGGGTTATCCGCATGATTTGAGAAATTTATCTTCAATCCCAGACACTGCTGCATACTACAACTTACTTCGACAGAGTCAGCTGATGAGTAGATATCATCAAGTACAACAGCAACCCCTACAAGCGCAATATAGTACTTTGGGTTACTCAAGCATTAAGGATTCGCATACAGGGATCATACAAGAGCCTCAACAACCAAGTTTCAGTAATTTAATTCTAGCTAGTTCACGGGAGCAGGTTTCATCTGAGCAACATCCTCAAATTTGGCCACGCAGATACTAATTCTGGTGCTTCATGTTTTGTTTTACGTCTCTTTCCTTTCTTTTGTAAGAAAGCGGTGTCATTGCAAGTGGCCTAATTAGGTTAATCTTACAGTTGGTTAAAATTACAATGTGATGATTTTTGTTTTTGTTTTTTTGTTTTTTTGTGTTATTCGATTGTACAGACTTCGAATCAAATCAATCTACCCTTTCTATTTTTCCCTCAAAAGTACGCACCCTGCCTAATTACATGTCTAGGTGTGTTTAACAGTGTTGATAGTCTGCCATGATTCTTTTATTGGAAACTCTTAAATGTATCAGCTTTTGCCTCTGCATTTAGCTTAAACAATTAATTATGCTGATGTATCTGTTGGGGAAGGCATTTGACATGGGAGAAAGAATCAGATGGAAAGTTGGCAGGTAGGCTAGGGAAAGCTATTGTTATTATGTTGGTTTAACTTAATCACCTCCTAACCTCCAATCATTCTTTTCTGGTTTTCCTAATTATATATTTACTTGAAGCCACTATTTAAGGCTGAGATGTTTCAGATAGAACTTGTCGATTGCTATTCGTTTTTGTACAGGCTACTTTCAGATGGGAGAAGCTGCTGAAATTGGACTTCTAATGGACCATATCCAAGAGTCCAACAACAAGGCTAATCTCATGCCTCCTAAGATCCCAAGGGCAGTTCCACCGGTTTCAACAGCTGATGGCCAGGCAATCAGACGTCCCCGTGGGAGACCGGCTGGTTCGAAGAACAAGCCGAAACCTCCTATCATAGTCACTCGTGACAGTGCCAATGCTCTCAGGGTGCACGCAATGGAGGTCAGCTCTGGTTGTGATGTGAGTGAGAGTTTAGCCAACTTTGCTAGGCGGCGACAGCGAGGGCTCTGTGTTCTTAGTGGCACCGGCTGTGTAACCAATGTAACCCTCCGTCAACCAGCATCCTCCAGTGCTATCGTGACCCTTCACGGCCGCTTTGAGATCTTGTCGTTGCTTGGGTCAATCCTGCCCCCTCCAGCCCCTCCCGGGATCACTGGGCTCACCATTTACTTGGCCGGGGCTCAGGGCCAGGTTGTGGGAGGTGGAGTTGTTGGTGCTCTGATTGCCTCTGGTCCTGTTGTTATCATGGCTGCTTCTTTTATGAACGCTACCTTTGATCGGCTTCCGCTTGATGATGATGAAGCTGCAGCTGCTATGCAAAATGGACGCCACCATAACTTGGATATTCCAGATTTGTATGGCCCTCAGAACTTGATAGCCAGTGCTGTCCTGCAACCGGAGGTATACTCGTGGGCACCAAGCCGAACCATGTCGAAAACATACAACTACTAGGAAAGTGATAACCCTATTTATGTTAAGCTCCCCAAAGCAACTGTCTAGACAGACTGCTTATTCTATCTGTTGTGTTCTATCTATACTAGTGATAATTCATTTATAATAAGAAGCTTATTTCATGAGCTCTAGGATACAGCTTTCCAGCTGATGCAAACTCTTGGACCTCTCCATCCACTTCGATGGAGCTACAGCCTGGTTCTTTCTCTACTTTCTCAGTCACCATCGAAAGCCTAAGTTTGATCGAATCTTCAAATTTGCCAGCAGCAGAATATACATTGGACATAAGAACATACCCTGAGCTCTCGTTCGAATTCAGCTCGATTACATGTCTTGCTGCTCTCTCTGCAATCTCGACGTTCCCATGTCTTGTGCAAGCTGAGAGCAAAGTTCCCCATATGACTGCATCTTGTTTGACAGGCATCTTTCTTATTAGCTCCTCTGCCTCTACAAGATGACCTGCTCCTCCTAGCACATCAACCATGCAATTGTAATGCTTAATTGATGGCGCGATCTTATATTTTCGGGTCATCAGAGAGAAATAGTGCTTTGCTTCATCTACCATTCCTGAATGGTTACAGGCTGTTAATACACCAATGAAAGTAACAAAATCTGGTTTGAAACCAGAAGATGACTCAAGCTGGGAGAACAACTCCATAGCTGCTTCTTCGTATCCGTTAGAGGCTAGTCCAAAGATCATGGAGTTCCAACATGATAATGCCTTATTTTGAGCTGTTCTGAAAACTTGTACAGCCTTCTCTGCACTGCCACATCTGCAATACATGTCTATTATAGCTGTAACAAGTACAGGATTCATCTGGACATTATGAATCTTCAAGTAATCATGAATCCATTTCCCTTGTCTGATCGCTCCCAAGGAACCACAAGCATTTAGCAGACTGACCAATGTGAACTCATCGGGCTTGATCTTCTGCTCTTGCATCTCATGGAAAACCTCTAGCGCCTCCACCAACTTCCCATTCCTAACATAACCGCTTATCATTGAATTCCATGTAAGTGTATTTCTCTCAGGCATTTCATCGAACAGTTTCCTAGCTTCATGGACTTCACCACATTTCGCCAGTCCAATAATCATCGAATTCCACGCGATTACATCGAATTCCATGGCTCTATCAAAGACCCTCCAAGCTTCTGCGAGAAGGGCACAGGTTATGTACATATAAATCACTGTGTTGCGAACATATCGGTCTGATCCGAGACCCAGTTTTATAACCATCCCATGGAGCTGTGCTCCTTCAGAAGCTGCACCAAACTGAGCACAAGCCTTGAACAGTGAAGGGTACGTCAGTCGATGGGGCTGAAGGATTGACGGAACCAGCATCTCGATGAAGAGAGTGATCGCCATGAGCGGAGTGGAGCTCTGGGAGAAACCTCGGATGATTGTGTTCCAAGCAAAGAGATTTGGGTTTTGGAGTTGCTTGAAGAGCAAGTAAGCGTAGTTGATTTCACCAGCCGGAGATGCAGAGAAGGCGAGAAGTCTGCTAGCTGCGATGTGATCAATGGCGAGGCCGGTTTTGATGAGGTGGGAATGGATCTTCTTGAGGTCTCTCATGTTTGTGCACTTGGTTTCTAGCATGGTCAGATATGGTTGGTCCTCTATGAACTTGGCTATGGAGGTTGAAGATTGAGGAGGTGTTGAGGTGAGATACAGGGCCATCACTGTGTTTTTGGTTATGATACTGGCTTATCTGCATAGTTTGTGGCAAACTCAGAGATAACTGAGGGGCTAGATTGGTATTGTACTGTCCAATAAGATCACTATTTGGACTTTATTGTTTTGTTTGTTTTTCGGTCTATTTCTGGCTCAATAAAGAAGAGAAATCTTGGACCTTTCATCCAAAATCTTTGCTCTGGTTGACTACCTTTTTTTGTAGGGCAACAATTTTCTGAAAGTCTATTTATATGAAAAACATCTATCTAATCTATTATTAATTAATTAATCTAACTAATTAATCTATAATTAATCTACAGTAGTGGCACAAATGTGTTAAGTTTAGAGTGGGTCAGCCCCCCTAAAATTTAAGAAAATTTCTATTATAGGGTATTATTGATATACTGCATCCGTTTCTATTTAATTATTACGTTTAACTTTTGAATTTTTATTTGACTCGATTTTTTTACTAGAAATAATTTTATAAAAAAATTAAATTTTTTTTTTTTTTAGAAACTAGACACATTGATTTATCTTATATATATAAGTTACTTAACTTTATATACCAAAATAAATATTGAAGAAAGAAATACACAAATTTGATGCTGAAAAAGAAACGTAACTATTAAAAATAGACGGCGGGAGTTAATTTAAATAATATAAAGTATTTTTAGCTATATTTAAATTATACAAGGTTCATTAAATAAATGAATTGATTTTAATGAGATTAATTGATTGATTCAGTCCATAAAACTATCTTAATTTAATCTAACATATGTATCATTTTTATATCATACTTATTTTGTAGTCATATAAAGACTTTTCGACAATCAGTTTTTTGTTCTTACCGTTTAGTGTTTTTTTATGTATGTCATCGGCTCCCCCGAACTTCAATTTCTGGTTCAGCCACACTACTAACCTAACAAACTAAAAGACTAAAATGTCATTCTTAATAAAAATGGACTTTCTAACTATTCACGACCACCGCCACCAGCAACACTGTTGTCGCTGCCACCACCACTGCCGGACCGCCACCGGATCTTCGCCGAACCACCACTGGACCTCCGCTAAAACTATCATCGTCGTCGACAGTGTTGGCGAAACTGCCACTGCCACCAGTATCACCGTCGTCGCTAGCACCACCATCCTTGCTGCTACCATCGCTACAAACCGTGTATAAAATAATAAAAAACAATTTTTTGTTAATTTATAATAATTAAATAATGTCTGGTGTGATATGTAAAACTGTTTATTACAATAGTTTATACTATTTTCGTTAATTTATAATAGTTACATAATGTCTGAAATGCAAAAGTGTACTAAATTAGATAATGTCTACACCAAAACATAAAATTTGGAATAAAAACTTACTCTGTAATGTATAATAGCGTTTATAACATAATATAAAATATTTTGCTGGACATTTATAATTAATTACATAGTGTCTAAAAATGATATGCAAAACTGTTTACTACAAAAGTTTATACCGTTTACTTCATTTTTTTAGATATTTCACTGATAAAGAAACCGTCTAATAAATTATACTCCCCATGTCTCTTAATAATCTTACACATTTCCTTTAAGGGTCGTTCCTGAAAAATTTTACAAAGAAAACTTCTCTTCTCTTAAGTTACCAAACTATCCCTACTTTATTTTTACTTTTTCTATCTCATTTTTTGTGTAACATCTAGTCAAAGACAATTATGTCAAACTACATAAAATTTTACATTCACCTTAATCTCTGCACCCACACAAAGTGTAAGATAATTTGGGGACAAAGGGAGTAACAAACTGTCTGTAACAAAATACAATTGCGTCGATCATTTTAAAACATCAAAAAATGAACAAATTCATAACCAAATAAAATATATGTGATAGCCTTAGTTTCAGCTATCTAGATGATGAGATTGAGTACTTCTGACACTCCTCCACTAGTGGGCTTGAGACCTGCAAAAGATCCTAGGTTGTGACCTCGGAAACACACTCCGACGCTCAAGTCAGTTAAAGGCCCAAGCTTGATAGTATTTTTTAGGAGAGAATGTCATACCTTCAGCCCTCCCGGGCTTCCTCTTTATATAAGGCTTAGATCCAATGGTTAACTCCTCACGATTCGGGATGGTGGACGGTTTATCCCACATTCATACGATCGTGGGTGGCTTTAGTGACCTGGGCGAGTGGGTGGCGGTTTGCTAAAGACGTGGGAATCATGGGCAGCATCGTGGGCGACCACGTCTTCCTCCTTGTACGCGGGGCGTCGCCTTCGCCGGATGCGGGGGCTGTGCTCCCGCGTGGGTGGCATTCGCTGGCGATCACGTTGCGTTCTTGTCGGGCGTTGTTCTCACCGTACGCGGATACCTTGCTTAACATTATGCTCTGCAGGCAGGCTCTGTCTTGTGTGAGGTTTGTCTAAGCGCATGTTTGGATAGTGTACCAAGGAGCCCCCCATAGACAGAGTATGGGCAGGGTCCTGTACTCCGCGTCACAGGCTGTCACTGGCCACGCGCGGTTGCAGGGGGTACGTCATCGTGACTGGTTGTGTACTGTCGTGCGCCATTCCTAAGATATCTGGACACGTGTATGGCTAAGGGTTGGCGTCGATTGGGCTTCTCGAGTTTTTGAAATTTGAACTCCCCCTTTAAAAGTGGCTTTACTCTGAACATGAATCACCATTTTCGTGTCTCTTGCAGTTCGTCCTTCCATTTTCTTCCTTCAGTTTTTTGTTTTTTCTTCTGACGAACTGTCTCTCTCGCTTCCCGAAATCCGGCAATAGTTCGGCGCTCTTTCCTTCCGATATTGTAGATGCGATTGGCTTGGTCAGTAGGTCAGTCGGCGGTGCTAATTTGGACGTGCAGTTGTGGTGTTCGACAGAGGTTCATCCTTAGTCGTTGAATTTGTTCGGCGTTTATCTGGTTTTCTGTTGTCTTCATTGTCATTGTTTACCTTACCCAATTAAATAAATATCAGATTCATTCATATTCGAGCCTTCTGATAACGAACACATCGCTACCCATCACGTCGTCCGTAATGAGAATAGCAATTACTGTTTACATTATCTCGATTATAAAGGTATGTTTATGCTAATCCACCATTCTCAGTTCTTCAACTTGTCTTCTGGTAGGGCGGTTTACAGAATGACAAAATCCAGGTACACCTGATGTTGTTTGTCCTAATCCTAGTTGTCGCGCAGTTGTATGGAGTGTAGAAAGGAGGCTTGCTCGCGTTCATCCAGGAACTCCAACTTTTCATTGTGTTGTCAAAATGGAAAGGTGTAACTACCGTATGAGAAATTACCACTTGTGTATTTGCAATAATTATTGAATTACAACTCTGATAAGATTAATGAACCTGAGAGGGTTGATAATTTCATCTCTGCCAAGCTTCATGATAAGGACAGAGATCCTACTGCGTGTAAAATTGTTTCAAAACATATGATGCACGACCCATGCGGAAATGCTAATCCGAAATGTTCATGTATGATTGATAAGAGGTGTTAGAAGCATTATCCATTTGCTTTGAAAATGCATACTTCAATTGGTTAAGATGGATATCGCATATACAAGCGTCGACCAACGAAATTTTCTATGACTAAGAACGAGACTGAACTTGATAATAGGTGGGTGGTTCCACACAATGTGGATTTGGTGGTGAAGTATGATTGTCACATATGTGTTGAGAAGATGAACAAGGATATCTGTGTGAAGTACTTGTGCAAATACATGCATAAAGGGGAAGACAGATCTACAGTTGTTATTGAGAGCGGGAATAGAAGAGATGATTCTGAAAGTAGGTTCACTAGATGTGAGGTTGATGAGATAAAACAATATTTGGATTGTCGATACATTTCAGCATCTGAGGCATGTTGGTGAATTTTCGGGTTCTTCATTCATCGACATGGTCCACCAGTTGATCGACTGTCATTCCATTTACCAAATGAGAAAAATATTGTATTTGATTAGGATTCTGACCTACGAAATGTTATTGAAAGGCATAATGACAGTTGTTCCCAATTTAAGGCATGGATGGAGTGCAACAAGACTAATGTTGTTACACCCACCCCGGAAGTACTATCAGTGTACTCCTTTTAACAAATAAATAGGAGGACATGTCACAATCCATGAAATATCTCTAAGTAAGCCCCAGCTCACTTCAATCATAGG